>JAYEVE010001301.1:0-60040 GCA_036346375.1 Guadua angustifolia
CAAAGCATTATCTGAAAACCAAATGCAACCAAGCATAAGTTTAACCCATTCGCAACACATGCCAAATGGTTTAAACCAAATGCAAAACCAAAACCAAAATGGTTGAGCTTTGAGTGAGCGCGGAATGAGATCACCAACACATGATGAAGCTCAAGCAAAGGGAACGACCCCTCTTAATAGCACGGCGATAAAACTCTAGACTCAAAGACTACAAAGTCCTTAGCCTATCTAATTATACCTTCGCCGTCGCGCACAAGCAATCCCCTTTGGGGTCTTTATGATCATCACTTTGATACTCCCCCGGGATCTCTACTCGACTCCTCTTGGGATCTACTCTTGGCGCCCATCACCTCATGATGCCGCCTTTATCCGTTCTCATCATCTCATCGATCTTTGGATCTAACTTAATCACAACTCATACAAATAGTTAGTCCAAGATGCATGGTTGTCTCGATTATCTCATGCACTCCATTAACACATAATGGATGCCTTTAGATCAATTGAGCACAACCTAAATCAATTAAAATGATTTAATTGTGTCTTAAGTACAATAATGCAACTCATGCTTTATTATACTTAAGAACTATTCATTGTCCTCAATTAATCACAAAACACCATCAACACATGATGAAGTGTTCTTTAACGATTAACAAGACAAATGAACTCAATTTAAATTATCATTTAAATTGATATGAGTATATATCAACTACACAAGTTTTCATATACTCGTGTTGATGAAAAGTAATGATCCATTATATGTAAATTGTATGGAAATGATCATTACTCTAAATCATCAACTATAGAATACACCCCACATGTATATGTGCATAAATATGATTTACTTGGAGATAATATGCACATATTCAAATTGATCGTATTGGAGCATATCCTATATTTCCACGAGTATACTTATAACTAGGCAATTCAAACATATACTCAAGGATTTAGTTTCTTTGTCTTGATCCTTATATGTGTCAATAACGAATTGATCAATACAAAGAGACTTTCAAGTTAAACTACAAACTCCCCCTAAATATGTGCATCCATGTAATATATGGATTGGGAAACATGATGCATATTTTGTGGTAAATGTAACGGGGACATTCATACTTTAACTTGAATCCAAAGTATGTAATTAATACTATAATGAATATGCATACATACCTCGGGTTTTCCATTTTTCAATGCGATGAGACTAAACAAAGATATTCTAAACAAACATGTTAGTCTCGATATAAGATTGTCATTAATAACACTATCGCATTAGGGGATAAACTCAATATTGGATTTGTCATTAACACAAGATTAGATTTGTCATTAACACCAAAACCATAACTAATGAAGGTTGAACTTACAATCTCCCCCTTTTTGGTGATTAATGACAAATCCAAGCTTAATGAGCATATTTGGATTAAAACTAACATAATGAGAGAATTTAAGCTAATTGAACACATATGCATATTAATTCTCCCCCTTAATCATATTAAGCTTACTTTTTAAACCAAATGACATTAAGCTTCCTAATTCTCCCCCTTTTGGCATTAAGCACCAAAAATGGAAAAACTAAAAGATTAACTTGAAATACATTCTTCCTCTTTTTGGCATTTAAACATTTATCATTAATAAGATTTATCATTATCTCCCCCTTTTGGTATTTAACTTGGAAAAACATTCTCCTTTTTAGCATTTAACCATTTCTTTTTAATGAAGGTCATATAAGGATTGAATGCATACTTATGACCTTGGAGTGGAATTTGAAGAACTTAAGCCAAATAAAAACTTGAAGGGTCATTCAAGAAGTAAAACAAGTTTTTTATTTGAAATATGGTCTTAAGAATAAGGAAAACACGAAAAGAGACCATATTTGGATTTGTGGATACCACTTGTAAGACAAATACCACTTGTAAAGATAAGCATGAAAAAGCGAAGTAAGGGTATCACACGGTTTATTTGAAACTCATTCAAATAAATCACTCCTCATTTTATTAGGCTTTGCAAATTCTCAACATGAATCTTTTGAAGAATCCAATAATTTGCCTAATTGGGTTTAACGAGGAACCCAAAAGAAATAGATACCACTTGAGCAAATAGATATCACTTTAATTCTATCTCAAGGGCTTTGCATGAAGAACCAAAGGAAATGAGCATTTTTAAATTTTCATGAAGAACAATGCTTAACAGGAGATTTTCCTCTTTTATGTATTCCAACACATAAAGAATCTCACACAGAGAATTCTTAAGCGGTTGAACTTACAATTTTAGCTTGAGAGGAAAAATCTTAATCAAGACTGTGGGTATCGCAAGTAATTCTACAAAGAGGCAATGAAATACCACTTGTAGGAAATAAATCAATTTAATGATACCGCTTGGAGAAAAGATAAACTCAAAGATACACTTGTAAGCATAGGAGTGAATAAGTGCTGGATTGATACCACTTGAAAGAATAATCGATAAAAGATTGATGGGTGTCGAGCAATATTCTCGAGCAACAAACACTTACGAATTATCGAAGAAGAAAAGCTCAAAATAGATCAATGAAATCCAAAAAGATTTAGTATCGAGCAAATTAAAGACATGATATCACTTGAAGCCAATAAGTACCCAAAACTTGGTATAAATAAACTCCCCGAGATATTCAACAATTGAATTAAACATGGAGTTATTTGCATTTGACTTGCACAAGTTTTGTCTTTTCAAAAGATCAAGTGAAAATCACTCTTTAGTTCATTTAAAGTGCTCATAACTGATACCACTTGAAAATGCGATCAAATAAATTTCAGAGCTTTTCAAATTTTGCACAAATGAACTTTGGGATAACACAAAGCTTTTCCAAGAAGAATTTTGAAAAGGAAGTACCAATCAAAAGATATCCCAAAGCAAAACTCAGAAAAATCTGAAAATTCAGAACCAAACCTGCCAGGCCGGTACTACCGCTCACACAGGGCCGGTAGTACCGCAAACCCGGTACTACCGCTGGTCAGGGGCGGTACTACCGGTCCTGACAGACCGAAACTCCGGATTTTTGCAAATTTTATCAAAAATGATTCAAATGAAGTCCAATGAATTTGAAAATTTGCAGAGATGAACTTTGGACTAATTAGAAGGTTCTGCAAAAAGAATTTTCTCAAAATCAATTTTATTTTGAATGATATGGCAATTTGCGCTTTGAGGCATAAAAGGAAATTGATTTTTCACGAAAAGCCTCAAAATGCAATTCAACTTGGATTTCATGCAATTTTGATTCCCATGGCTTAGATTGGTGTATCATGAATGTGTATAGCCAAGATTTATGATGAAATCCAACTCGAATGCCAACATTTGAGCTATATGCCTAAATAGGCCATTTCGGATTAAATCAAATTGTTTTCGAGCCAAATTAGATTTCAACATAGAATTTTCATTTTGAAAGCTTGTAAAACATTTGAGATACATAATAGAATACTTTTACAAAGCTTTTCACAAATTTGGGTCATTTAAATACAATTTTGACTTTTGATCTAAATAGTCCATTCGAAGAAGCAAATAGAAACCAAGTCAAAATCAACAACACAAGAATTCAAATTAAGCAGGGGTAAGATATATGGATTTGAATTTTGTGTATGAGTCTAGAATACCATTTGAATCAAAATTCTACATAAGAATTGATCCAAATGGAGAAACTCACTAAGTGCAATAATATGACTATTATGGGTCGAGTATAGTTTTTAGGCGAGTTTCAAAATCAAATAACTTTTGATGAGTTGGTCTTTTGAAAAACTTTTGAACACGAAAGTTGTTAAGAATGACCAACTCTAGGATTTTTATTTTGAAATTGTTTTCAAAATCTTTTTACTTTTATTTCTATGAAAATTATAAGTTTAAATCAAAGTCAAGATACTAGTAACTAGTTTTTGACGCTAAAAACTTATTTTCTTTTCAAAATAGATTTTGTGAAGTCAAAACCTTTAAGAAACATTTCAAAACATTTGTATACATTTTGCAACTAGTTTTTTTACAAGTTTACTAAGAGTATACAACATTTTGACTTTTGGCTAAATGGTTTGATTTTGAAAATACATATATACACTTATATTAATATGGGCACATGTAGGGATGTGATACACATGAATATGAATTAACACTCCCCCTAAATGTGCCACATCTAAACTTGCTCAAGATTTGCAATTAAGAGAATAGATGAGAGGCGAGAGCAAGTGACCATAGCAAGTAATCTAAATTGATATTCATTAATATTTCATTATAACCTACACAAGGCTATAAGACATAAGAATCAATTTAAATACTTGTTACCGAGATGGCATTGGCTCATGATGGACTTGATTATCTTCATGCTTGACACCACTTGTAGATCAATATAGTCCTTCTCCTCTTGAGTGGCAAGCGTCCAATCCATCTCATATCACCTAAAAATCTTTTAGGCGATCTTTGGTACCCAATTCTTATTGGGTCCGACAATGTTAGTCACAATAGATTTAGGAACCCAAATGGTCCTAATTTTAACATTATTGAATTGACTAACACGACTAGGAATGGTTTTGCGATAATTATTCCTCCTAAGCAAAATATTTGGATTTAAGTGAGAGGACTTAGGAGGGCATTGATATTTTGCAAAACCATTTCTAGTTTGATCTCTTCTAAGCATGTGATAATTGAAATCATGGATTGGCTTAGAGGATCTAGCAAATCTAGTAAACGTTTTGCTATTGTTATTTCTCCTAAGCAATATGTTTGAGTTATATTGAGTGGGCTTAGGAGCGCTAACAAATTTAGCAAATCCATTTCTAGATTCACTCTTCCTATGCATATGAATATCATTTTGAGCCGGCATAGGGGACTTGACAAGCTTGGCAAACACATTGCCATTCTTGTCATTCCTAAGCAAATAATTTTCATTAACAAGAATAGGCTTAGGAGTTTTACCTTTGGGACAATCCTTACCGAAGTGTCCCTTTTCCCGGCAATTGAAGCACGTCACACTATTTGGCCCTCTCTTGACCGATTTGACTTGCTCCTTGCCGGTTTGCCTCATGGTTGGTGTTGTGGCCTTGTTATCCACTTGATTAGGGCACACGGAGGCGAGGTGGCCCTTCTTGTTGCATGCGAAGCATTTGATTGTCTTCGTGTGACGCGCATTATGCCTCGTCTTGCTGTTCTCCCTCTTGGAGTTGTAGCCGAGTCCTCGCTTGTCTTGAGGCGCCCTTGGCTTGCTCAAGATTTCGTCGAGGAGAGCTTTTCCTTTAACGCACCTCTTCAAGTCATTTTCCAACTTAATGACTTGAGCCTTAAGCTCATTGTTTTCCTCTACAAGGTTAGTCTCAACAAACATAGAGGAAGTACTAGCAATTGGATTAGAGCAACAAGGTATATCATCGCTAGTGGTGGATATGCATTTATTAGATGAATTGTTTGTGATAGGAATTGAGTGAGGCAATTCATCAACTAAATTGCATTGAGTGGCAACATCCACACTAACTTTACTAAATTCCTTGAAAAGGAGTTTCTCATGATTTTCTTTTAGAACATCATAATCATTTTGAAGTGATTCATGTTCTAACTTCAAAATTTTATATTTCTTTTTCTCCTTTCCAAGAAATTCATTGAGCTCCTCTAGCATATTCATTAATTCATCATAAGAGGGCTCATCTTGGCGTCACTTACCTCATTTTTACCTTTTGCCATGAAGCAACGAATTTTTGATGGGAGTGAGAATTAAATGTCGCTTGAGGCGGAGGTTGAGGTTGATGGAGATGTCGGTTCTTCAACGCTTGATGTTGAGATTGAAAAATCATCGACCGACATCTTTTCCTCAATGCAATCCTCACTTGTTGATGTGGATGATTCAAATAATTCTTGAAGCTTGATCCACATAGCATGAGCGCTATTGAGATTGCATATGAGATTAAATATTTCTACGCTCACAACACTAAATAGAACGTTAGTAGCTTGAGCGTCGAGATGTAGACATTTCTCCTCTCCTTTAGTTGGAGCAATATTATTTAGTGGAGAAGAAATGCCGACATCTACGATCCACCATATTTGTGGGCTCATGGATTTAAAATGACTAATCATAAATATTTTCCATGAAGCATAATTTGAGCCATCAAAAATATATGAATCGGTGGAGTGCACTAAACCTCTATTTGCCATCCTTTTTACTCTCTAGACGGTTAAGCCTAAAATGAGAGTGACCGTGGCTCTGATACCACTTGTGGGGTCGAGGATGCGCCTAGAGGGGGGGTGAATAGGCGTTTTACGAAATTCGATCGCTCACTAAACAATTCGCTCTAATCAACCCCTATGTCAAAACCTAATCAAATATATATGCGGAAGCGATAAATAGGTTTTGACAATTAAAGCCTAAATCAACTAGGCTCACTAGTGCACTAACTAAATTATGTCTCTAAACTAGAATTGCTAAATTGATCAAACAATTAATACTAAGCAATTCTACAATCAAGCAATTGATTAATATGCAAAAGGTAAATACTTGAATGTAAAGAGACAAGAGACAAACGATGTTTTTCCGTGGTGTTCGGAGACTTGCCGGTCTCCCCTAGTCCACGTTGAGGCAAGCCCACACTTGGACCGGCTCCGCTCGAGCACCGCCTCTTTCCACTAGTCGTGATTTTTCACGCTTGCGCGTAGGCTCAACCCGAACCTTCACAAACTTGCCGGGGCTTCTCACACCTTGAGAGCTCCCGCGCACGACGCCTACGCCGTCTAGGAGTCGGCAACCTCCAAGAGTAACAAGCCGCTCCTTCGCTTGAACCTCACCGGGCACAACAAATGCGCTCCTCGGTGATCACCAAGTGCAACACATGCACAAGGCCTCCTCAAGTGCAACACATGCACAAGAGGTACCCAAACCACTTCCTAATTGCAACAAATGCAATTAGTCTCACTCTTAAGCTCAAGAGGCAAATGGAGAAGAGCAACACATGCACACAACTCCCACACTCTCAACAATGCCAGCAACAACATGCCCAAGCCCCCCAAGGGGGTATTTATAGCCCCCACCAAGAAAACTAGCCGTTTGGGGGCGAAATGGGCAAAACTTCGACAAATCTTGGTACTACTAGCCCTCTAAGGGCAGTAGTACCATGGCCCCAACGGTCGGCCAGCGACTATATTTCCAGTACTACTCAGCCTCGGAGGGCAGTAGAGCAGGACCAACGATACTACCGCTCCCCCAGCGAGCAGATGCTGCCACGCAAAGAGAAAACACTGGGATTCGCCAAATAGCTCTGGCGGCTTAACCCGGTAGTATCGCGACTAACGGTACTACATAAGCAAAACCAGAGTACTAAACATGCAGAAGAAAAACAGGGATTCAACTCCAAATCCGATTCTCCGAAAAACAACTTTATTCTTTGAGCCATAAGGATGATCAACACATGATCATATACACGTGCAAAACACATTTGCACCAACTTAGCTCATGCTCAAAGAATTCAAACCAAATTGCGAAAACACATTTCACAACCAACTCAAGATCTATTTGCAAAACGTATTAAGCAAATCAAACTCGAGTTTATGAGATTAATCCCCCTAGCCATGTGAAGGTCAACACAAGACCCGGTCAACTTGCCTATTCCCGTTGCAAGCCCCACTCACATGCTCTCGGAATTCCGGACTCATAAACCTCAGTTTATTCGCACAACGAACTTGCAAATAACGCAATAAACACATTTCATGCTTGAGCACTACTCTTTGCAACACATGCAAAAGTCTAGCTCCAAGCAACACAAAGGTTTTATAAAGATGTTTTGCGAAACCAAAGCATGAAGCTTTAACTAATGCAACACATGCAAAAGTGAACTTCACGCAAACGCCAACGCACTAGCTTATCCTATTTGCAACACATGCAAATCAAAACATTATGCGAAAACCAAATGCAACCAAGCATAAGTTTAACCCATTCGCAACACATGCCAAATGGTTTAAACCAAATGCAAAAACCAAAACCAAAATGGTTGAGCTTTGAGTGAACGCGGAATGAGATCACCAACACATGATGAAGCTCAAGCAAAGGGAACGACCCCTCTTAATAGCACGGTGATAAAACTCTAGACTCAAAGACTACAAAGTCCTTAGCCTATCTAATTATACCTTCGCCGTCGCGCACAAGCAATCCCCTTTGGGGTCTTTATGATCATCACTTTGATACTCCCCCGGGATCTCTACTCGACTCCTCTTCGGGATCTACTCTTGACGCCCATCACCTCATGATGCCGCCTTTATCCCGTTCTCATCATCTCATCGATCTTTGGATCTAACTTAATCACAACTCATACAAATAGTTAGTCCAAGATGCATGGTTGTCTCGATTATCTCATGCACTCCATTAACACATAATGGATGCCTTTAGATCAATTGAGCACAACCTAAATCAATTAAAATGATTTAATTGTGTCTTAAGTACAATAATACAACTCATGCTTTATTATACTTAAGAACTATTCATTTGTCCTCAATTAATCACAAAACACCATCAACACATGATGAAGTGTTCTTTAACGATTAACAAGACAAATGAACTCAATTTAAATTATCATTTAAATTGATATGAGTATATATCAACTACACAAGTTTTCATATACTCATGTTGATGAAAAGTAATGATCCATTATATGTAAATTGTATGGAAATGATCATTACTCTAAATCATCAACTATAGAATACACCCCACATGTATATGTGCATAAATATGATTTACTTGGAGATAATATGCACATATTCAAATTGATCGTATTGGAGCATATCCTATATTTCCACGAGTATACTTATAACTAGGCAATTCAAACATATACTCAAGGATTTAGTTTCTTTGTCTTGATCCTTATATGTGTTAATAACGAATTGATCAATACAAAGAGACTTTCAAGTTAAACTACAAACTCCCCCTAAATATGTGCATCCATGTAATATATGGATTGGGAAACATGATGCACATTTTGTGGTAAATGTAACGGGGACATTCATACTTTAACTTGAATCCAAAGTATGTAATTAATACTATAATGAATATGCATACATACCTCGGGTTTTCCATTTTTCAATGCGATGAGACTAAACAAAGATATTCTAAACAAACATGTTAGTCTCGATATAAGATTGTCATTAATAACACTATCGCATTAGGGGATAAACTCAATATTGGATTTGTCATTAACACAAGATTAGATTTGTCATTAACACCAAAACCATAACTAATGAAGGTTGAACTTACAGCCGGTCGCCAAAATACCGAATTTGAAATTTAACTTTTCTATTTAGGCCGAATTTCAATTGAAATTTCGGTTTTTGGCCGCCTTCAAGATATGGTCCAAAAACGAAATTTGTAACTTGGTGTGCCTATTGGCCGATCTGTACAGAACTACAGGTTAGTCTATCGTTGCCTAGCAAATCGACAGGACAAGTAATAGTCGTTAGATCTAAACGGATTGTAGTCTTTGGATAGAACTCATTTACAATTCCCCACTAAAGTGACTTATATTATCTAAGTATTTAAAATTTTAAAACTGAAAATGTGACGAATGATAACTTCCACGATAGCTAGTGATAGCTACTCTAGCTTTTTTAAAACTTTGCTGTGAAGCCGCGAAAATCGTAATTTGAAACCTTGCTTTCAACAAATTAATTGCTAAGGGCATGTTTGGATCCATTAGCACTAAGATTAATTGCTAAAATTAGCTGAAATGAATCCAAATAATCCAGCTAATAGTTAGCCAACAACCCAACTAATAATTATTTCATTAGCTGGTTCTCCCATGCTAATTTCAGCTAATAGATGGTCAAAATACCAATTTGCCCTTGGCCCCTAATTAATGCAAACAGCTATTTAATGCAAACAGTAGCAAGAAAAGATGTAAACAACTAATTAATGCAATGGTACAATGGACATTTGCATCCACAACCAAATTTCCAACCACCTATTAGCTAGTAGATTTAAACAGTCTCGGCTAATAATTTGCCAACTAACTATTAGAGCTAATGAATCCAAACAGGCCCTAAAATCTGATTTCCACTACCGATCATATACTACAAGTATAATATACCGTAATATTTCTCTAATAAATACCAAAATAAATCCAAAGAGAAAGGTAAGAAAAACATGCACGAAAAATAATCCCAAACTGCCTTGGTTCATGGTCATTGCTTACTAGCTGTCGTCGCACGGGACAAAAAAAGCTGTTGCTGCCCATTTTTCTCTGAGTTTTTTGCCTGGCATCGACGTCATACGACTATACGAGCCACACACATATCTTAAAAGAAACGTTAGACAACCACTCGATGCCATATAATGGCATGCACATTATAGTTTTGCGTTATTCGCTGCCTTAGCTTAGCTCGATCACTCACATTCTTTTTCTTTAGTCTGCAATTGGATCTCATGTGTTTTCAACAACGTTGGGAGTTGGAACCATACACACACTAGCTAGGGCCGCGTGTTACGCTGCGTCGTGCGAAATTTGGTGCAACAGTTTTTAAAAAAATTGGCTGGCTAGGAGCCACCGACGAATTTGCATAACAATAGGGTTCTTTGTGGAAAAAACCGATGGAGGACTTGTTCGTGTTTCCTTAAAAAATAGCTCACTAGAAGTCGTCGTGTTTTAAAAAAAAACGGCTCGCTAGGAGTTGTCAGTGAATTTAAGTAACCATCAGGTCCTTTGTGGAAAAAACAGTGGAGGGCTTGCTCGCAAATTTGCAGAAACAGGGGTTCTTTCTTGGGTAAAATAGTGGAAGGACCTATATGTGATTGCAAAAAACCGATGGAGGACCCATTCACGAATATACGGAACTACGGGTATTGTCTGCCAAAAAAGGCAGAAGGACCTATCTGTAATTTTGATTTACTGTGGAGGACCCTTTCGCGAATATGTGGAACCACGGATCCTTTTTGCAAAAAAAAACCATTGAAAGACTTATATGTAATTTCAAATTTTCCGAAAGACCTCAACACGAATGAGCTTATGTGGCACGGGCGGGCGGGCTCCAATCCCTCCCACTATAATATAAAGTATATTGGGGAGCACGGTTGGTCGGGGCGAGCTTGGGAGTAGCGGATGCTGTGTGCGGGGCAATGACATGCCACAGTAGGCGAGCACGAGAGGCACCTTCTACAGTGAGAAGAGACTAGTTTTATAATTACGTTTAAAAAGGTGCTAGATTTATCAAAAATAAGACCACGAGACTAGAAAAGCGATCAGTTGTAAGTGACCTACCAAAATCTTTTTGGTTTGCCCCCGAATTCTTTGATAAAAGCTAAAATAGGCTTGTTTTTGTCGGTCCATGGAGCCATGACTCATGAGACCGTGCATATGGGTGCCCTTTAGGCCCCTGAAGAAAGAGAATCAGTCAACAAGGTTGCGATCATGTATCATCCGTCTGTCTCCCAGATGGCCATACCTACATGTTCATTTCAGATGAGTCCATATGAGATTGAAAGATAAAATAGGTATGCACACAGTAACACATTCCAGTCTTTGCGCGTGATCTAGCCCATGCCCATCACAATTACTCATATATTGAGTAGAAATGGCGAAGTTATTCTTGCTTATCATTGATATAACTTACTCAGTGGTTCATTTACAGATAACTCACCAAGTAATGTGAAACTATGCACTTTTATATGAATAAAAATGAAATCAGCTCCCCGTCTTGAGCACATAGTGCCAATTCAGTCGTTGAATCTTCACTAGAAGACAGAGCATCAAAGCACCATAACGTTCCAGTTCAGACTTCAGACAAACATGCAAATTAAACCAAAGTAGTAATATCAGTCTTCCTAGATAGATGCAAAATAGCAAGCTGGTCAGTGGTTTTAGGCTCTAGCTGTGCCGTGGCAGATCGCAGGGAAGGATCTCCTAACTACCAAATATTCCCTGTGAGTGAACAGGCTGTGACCAACAGGAATAGGAGGACTAGGCTACAGAGTAGCACTCAACCGAAATAGTAGCAGCGAGGTACGCACGTCGTGGACAGAGCTATCATCTCGTACTGCAGCTTTGGTTTTTCGATTTTGATGGTGCTTCTGTAAATTATTACTTGAACGTGGCAGAAATATTAAAGTATAAATAAAAAATAGATAATGATTATTGTATCATTTTGCTTGTTTCAAAATTTACATGCTTTTAATTGGGCAGGGATGCATATAAACACTAAATTTGGTCTTAGATAGGTAGTTCGGTCAACTGTGAAGTGTTATATTTTCTAGCCCCTAAAATACTTTTTTTGCAAATCTAACTTTCTTCTAAGTAAATTTGCAAAAATCTTCCTCTCCTTAACTACAGAAGACGCGGCAGAAAACATATCATCTACCGCATTATAGGAGCATGGTAAGTTTTCCCACTGAGGAACCATACATCGACAAGTTCACAACTAAGGCTCTATTTGTTTTTACTTTGGATTCTCTAAAAACAATTCTCGATTGTGGCTATAGAGAAGCTGATTCTCTAAAAACTGTAATCCAAAAGCACATATGAAGTTGATATAGCTCGGCATGTCCTTGCTGCCGAGATCGTGCTGTGCGGTAGGTGACCTGACGAGCCCTAAAGTACCGCTGACACGATGAATGTGCTATCGCAGTACAAGATGTGGTATACGACACATGTCATCGTCGTATCTTTCGTGGTTGAAAAAAAAGTTATTTTTATAAATTTATTAAAAAAAAGGCTAGGTTTTAAAAAATATATAACAGCGAGAAAACAAAAAAAAAATCCTCGGTAATCCTCGGTTGGCTTGTCGCTGCCCTGACGTACGCGTCATAGATCATCAATATCGCGTGTGGGGTCGAGTATGGTGCACCTATGCTACGCATTTAGTAATGCTGATCTTTTGCAATCAGCGCACCGCTAGCTCGATTTCGTGTCCGAGGAAGCTGGCGATCGAATGGCTTTGGGGCGACTGGGCGGGTGAGGAAACCTTGACGCGTCGCGATGGAACGCGATTGGAGAGGGCGGGCGCAGGGATTGCGTGCAAATGTGGTAAATATGACGTGAGGATAGCGATAGGGATGCTATCGCAGCACAGGACAAGGACTCACACTTTGGATGGGTTTGGAGTCCGACACGTGTGTCGGCTCGTCACCGTATGCAGGGCGGTACATATATTGGTTAAGGACAGTCTTAATACATATAGTTTCTATAACTTCCATGTCATCTAGACACTATATGTAGAAACTATACTCCTAATAGATAGTTTCTTCAAAGTAAACTCTCATCCAATCTCCTCTTTTCTCTTATTTTCTCACTTAATCTCCTTTTTTCCCTTTCTTGGTACTTGTGTAAAAATGGTTTCCTGCATGAGAAATAGTTTCCTTCTCTTTCATCATTAACTCTACCTCCACATCACTATTTTGCTTACACGGCAACCTAATTAATGTTATGGGAACTATCCTAGTTATCCCATTGGGATTGCCCTAATAAGCTGGTAGTACTCCTGAATGTAGATCTGACTTGTTATCCAAGAAAGATTGCAATTCTCTGACTGCCATTGGTGCCCTGGTGGTCAGCCTGGGAAGAAGTAGAATTTGAAGCAAACACCAACGAGATCACACTATCGACTATCGAGCAGCTAGTAAAATGTAATTAGAATGGCACGAATGGCTATTACTGTTGTCATGCAGTAGACACACGATCGATGGTGCAGGTTCTTGTCGTTGATACGCCAGTCTTCCGGCCGGAAACGAGGAGTACATGTGTTTTTATTGAAAAAAAAAACTCAAGATTCATTGGCCCAGCTAGCTCGTGTCACCACGAACAAAACACAACTGGGCTCTGCTCTTAAATTAAACAGTAACAGCCCATGTCAGCATGATCAACCATGAAGCCATCCCAGATTCGAGCACTCAAAAACATAAGAGGAAAGGAAACTTGAAAATAGTGGACATAAATCTAATAAATATATTTGAAATTTGCTAAAAGTATAATACAAATAGTTTGAGGTCTTAAAATCTCAAATCATCAAAATCAAAATCAATTCAATCAACAAATTTAACCTATTGAAGAGGTACAATTTTGAAGTTTCTCAAATTTTTAGGATTGTCAGGGCATACCCAGCACCTCTGGTTCCGCCCATGCTTGAAAATCAATAAGAACTCAAAAAGGCAAGAAGAACTTGAGAAAAGAAGACCTGAGCACGAGAACAAGCTTGGAGTCTATTTCATTTTCAGAAAATTTCTTACAAAGCCACTCCACTGAGGGAGGACACACCCTAGGGACTCGAAGATCAAAGCCCCTCACAGTTTCTCATGAACACAAGCCAAATCAAGAGGCTCTCTCGGTCTCTCCAAAACTATCTCACAAAAGACTTCCCCAAAGCCTCACGCTAACCCTAACCCTACACCTCCTTATACAGTGAACCCCCTAACTCATCTCTTAACGGGTTTGCATGCTTTTCAAAGCAAACCCGCATTTCTCAAAACTGCCCTTCCACTGTCCTTCCCCATTCCTTCTTGTAGCCGTAACGCCATTGCTTCTACGTCCTCCACGTAGCTTCAAGACTTAGTCGCCAAACCTTTCACGCATCCGGACATCTCCGAATCATTTTTGCTTGCAATGGGCCCAAGTCTTGATAAGCCACGCTTCCTTGACTTCATGGTCTTTCATGGTCCCTCGTCCATGATTACAGAATTATTTTTTATTTAATATTTATTTAATTTTTTTTAAAACTAATCAACGGGAATTTTTTTTTCAAAAATAAGCACCTGTCGCTTAGATATGGGGCGATCGCCCCATATTTGGGCGATAGGGATCTGAATGTAAATTTTTTTACCCATATTCGGGGTTAGAGACCTGAATGTAAAAAACACCGTAAAAATTTTTACATTCAGGTACCTATCACCCGAGTATAGGGCGATAAGTACCTGAATTTTATGGTATTTTTTACATTCAGATCCCTAACCCCCGAATATGGGTAAAAAAATTTATATTCAGATCCCTATCACTTGAATATGGGGCGATCGCCCCATATCCAGGCGACAGGTGCCTATTTTTACAAAAAAAAAATTCCGTTGATTAGTTTTAAAAAAAATATTTAAAATAAATATTAAATAAAAAATAATTCCATGATTACAACCATCTTGAGTCCAGCACGATCCCATGGCCTCCTTGATCGTTCTGGGTCTTGATCCCCTGATCCAAGTCCTGATCATCCAATCCATTGACCGATGTTGACTCCAAGATCTCCTGCACAACATGAAACAACCAAACCACTTCCAGGCCCAAAATCTTCCCATCATTTGTTAGTCATAAATAATCAATATACATCACAAAATAATTAGAGAAATTCATGGCTCAAAATATTTCCATTTTCATTCAACCTAGCCTGGTCAGACCGCCAGCACACTGACAGCAGCCCAAAATTGCAAATTTAATTTTCAAAACTCAAAACAAATAGACACAAATCTAACAAATGTCAAATACTAATCGCATATCTATGAATTGACCTCCACATGGTCTTACAACTTTTCGTTGTCGATGGAGAAGTGAATCATCAACTGGTGGGGGACAGTCGATGGAGACTGCCCGATAGCCTCATACCCTATGATGAAAGGGTGGACTTGGGCCCTTATATTGTGTGCCCTGTGCTCTAAGCTTTTTGAATCGACGGGCGAATGCGGCATATATATGAGTTCAATCTCGACCATGCATTCTTTTTCGATCCAACGTATCATACTTTTAGTTAGTATTTATTTATAATTCTTTCGGTAATATAGTAAAAATACACTCAAGAAATTAATAGCAGATCTAATTTGTGCTACCCATCATATACTTCCAGTATAATACATTGTTAAATTTCTCTATACTAGAATGGTAGTCGTGCGCTGCAATGACAACAGAGCGTACTATATAAATATTAGATGGGGTCCTAAACCGTATAATAAATATCAATTTTCTTGCAAACAAATATCAAACGAAACATATATAGCAAATCAAATCGTAAACAAATGGTTTTTGTTACACTCAAATAGAGGATGATGCGTATATTTATGAGCATTGCATTAGGGTAGGATAATGTCAAGACGTGACCAGTGTAGACAAAATTATGCATACTGAATGCTAAATCCCTTCTCAGATTCCAAAAAGGCAACCCAAATAGACCATAGCCGAAGTGATCTTCTATCATATTCTAAAGTAAAACGAAAGTTTCCACAAGTCCAAACTGCCCATTGGACTAATTTTATGGACTGAGCTCGGAACAATGGTACTTTCCTGTGGTGTTAACCGAAACTAAAATTTCAGGGTAGAAACCAAATTTTAACTCAACTTACCTCAACATCAGCATTACTAGCTCGATAATCATTGTGACCCCTTTTACTAGGGGACATATCCAGTGCAATCAGGCACTTTGGTGCAATCACTGTGCAATCCAACTAAGAAAAGTTTCAAAAAATTCTGAAAAAAATCGTGGATGTACATCTCATCTTACCCCATCTACATATAAAATTTCATGATCAAATTCGTCCTGTGCTTGAAGTTACAAAAAAGACAAATTTGGGGTGCATTTGAACTATTCAAGTTTGTCAGAAATTTGTCTTTTTTATTACTCTTAATATAGGACGAATTTGATCATAAAATTTTATATATAGATGGAGTAAGATGAGATGTACATCCACGATTTTTTTCAGAATTTTTTGAAACTTTTCTTAGTTGGATTGCACGGCATTGCACCAAAGTCTTGATTGCAATCGATATGTCCCCTTTACTAGAAGTAGAAAAACTAAAGTGATCACCCAAGAAAATTATAAGCTTCACAATACAATTTACCACCCCAGATCACAATCGAGATAACTTGCAACATTGTTACTACATTTTAATAAAAGATATAAGGATATGCGCTGTGGCATCAGATAAAAAATGCCCCACATTATTTAACTGAAAACATACTGAAGATAGATTGTTTACAGTTCTTTTATCCCTTATCGCCAAATCATCTAATCAATGCTCCTGGATGAGCAGCAAGCCACATGCCCACGTACAAAATCAGCAGCGCCTCACAGAATTTTTTTTTTAAATAATATTATTTTATTTCAAAATTGCGACATTAATACTCGCATTAAAAAAATTGCAGAAATAATATCCGGTCGCCAAACGGTTTGGCGACAATAGTGTAGTCGCCAAATGGTTTGGCGACAATATAATATCGCCAAGCGGTTTGGCGACAATAATATAATCTGCGTTTGAATGCAAATAACGAGATGACCCGATGATTAGTCGCCAAATGGTTTGGCGACTCATCATGAGCTGATGATAGAGTCCAACCGTTTGGCGAGTTCGATAAAAGCTACGTAACTTATTACTCGAAACGATTTAGGTGATCTTGGACTCTATCGCGAGTCGCCAAACCGCGCAGAGTTACTCATCGGGTCATCTCGTTATTTGCATTCAAACGGTAGATTAATCTATTGTCGCCAAACCGTTTATTATTAATATATTATCGCCAAACCGTTTGGCGATAATAGTATAATCGCCAAACGATTTGGCGACCGGATATTATTTCTGCAATTTTTTTAATGCGAGTATTAATATCGTAATTTCTAAAAAAAATAATATTATTTAAAAAAAAAATTCGCGCCTCACACATTAATGAATTGGTAAGAAAGTTATATCAGCATCAGCGTACGATGTTCCAAACAACCGTGAGCTATGTAAAGGTTAGATGGCAAGTACTAATCCTCTCTCTAAAAAAGTACTAACACAACAATATATAATCATAGAAATAGGGCTTACCTTGCACCGGTAGCTCCTTCGTCACCCAGCAATGACGTATGCATCTCCGCAGGTAGTTTCTTCTTCACCTAGCAATGGCATGTATCTTCCTCTTAGAAAAAGATACCGGTGCAAGAGGATGATCTATAGATCACACACGAGCATCAACCTGTATGTAAGAAACCACCGCAATTAAACTCCGTAATTAGCTTAGTGCTAGCTATATACCTGTGCGTTGCAACGAAAACTCAATTCGCGATAAAAAGTTTATTTGCAAAGAGCACTAACAGTGACAAAGATGGGTAATTAAAGAGCAGTGACAAAAGTAGATAATTTTGATGAAATGACGCGGGAAGAAATTCTTACTCTATACAATAGACATAAGTACATGAACCAGACTACAATATTAGTATCTCAGCGCTGAAATCGATCAATAATATATGATGCAGTACTAAGTAATAAACAATGATCAAAGCATACAAATAAAGACGTCAAAGAAAACGAAACAATATTACACAATCCTCACCTATAGATCAGAATGCATGCAATCTTTATTATGCTCAAGCGGATACACCTATAAATGCTCAAATTTGCAGTCAAGCAACCAGAGAACTAACTACCGACCTCCCGTGTGGCCGTGTTATCCACCTTCGCTTCGTCTTCGAGTGCAAGAGCAATCGGTACTCGGTAGCGTCCCGCCTGGCGAGTGGCGACAGCCTCCAGTTTCTAGAACTGACAGACCCTGTCACCTCATCAACGCACGTGAGGGGAGGAGCGACGGTGGAAAAAGGCGGCGCCACGGCGGCGGTGGTTGCCATGGCAAGGGAGCAGATAGGTGGATGACGGAGACGGTGGTGGGACTGGGACAGAGAGCAGGGAGGGGGATGGCGATAGAGACCTGCTTGGCGATCTCTCGTGGGGTGTAGAGCGTGTTTGCTTCGGTGACGACGGTGTCGATTATAGTGACGACAAAGAAGTAGACGAGGAGGACGACGTCGATCGCCGGAGCGGACTCTCTCCCGGGAGGAGACTGTTAATTAATCCTGGCATTTTTCGGTTTCTTGTTTTTTTAGTATGCATTTAGGAGGTGCATTAGTGTGACCGTTATCTAGTGTTAATTGGGTGCATTAGTGTGACCATTATCTTGTGTTAATTGGGTGCATGCGAGCCATTAGTAGTAGGTGCATTAGGTGTCGTGCAGTCAGACTGCACATGTGTCTATATAATCTTGTACATGGGATGCTTAAGTAAGAGAGTAGCTAGGAAAACAGAAGAACGGCGCTAACTTAAGTCCGTTGTAATCTTGAGTCGGTAGGCGTCTCCAAGTGTGTGTTCCTTGTATTCTCGGAGAGCTAAGTGCAAGAATATACAAGTTTGTTTGTTCTTCGTGTATAGCTCTCGTGTTATCTATCTACGTGTTCGCGTGTGTTTAATCTTAAGAGTTCTAACAATTGGTATCAGAGCCGTGTATGCCCAAGATCCTACGCTACTACCTCGACTCCATGGCGTTGGTTCCGCAAGCTGCCAGAGGAAGTGGCGGCGTCTCGCTCGCGTACCCGCTCCTCTCCCCGACGAACTACACCACGTGGGCTATCAAGGTGGAGGCCATTCTTGATGCCCAGGGCCTTTGGGAGGCCGTGAACCCGGCAGAAGGCACGGCCGTGGACGCACGGAAGGACAAGACGGCGAGGGCACAACTTCTCCAAGCACTGCCGGAAGACATCCTCTTGCAGGTTTCACAGAAGAAAACATCGAAGGAGGTTTGGGACAGCCTCAAGACAAGATTCGTTGGGGCAGATCGTGTCAAAGCGGCGCGCCTGGCAACCTTGAAGGGAGAGTTCGATGCTCTCCGCATGAAGGATGGCGAGGTGTTGGACAACTACGCTGGAAAAATCAGTGGCATGGCAGCGAGGTATGCCAACCTCGGCGCGACACTCGACGATGCCGCTATGGTCAAGAAGCTTCTCGACACTGTCCCAGATCGGCTCTACCCTATCGTTGCGGGGATCAAGCAGTTCTGTGATGTTGAGACGATGCCATTTGAGGAGGCGCTTGGGAGGCTAAAGGCCTTCGACGAGCGTTCTCGGCACAAGACTCAAAGAGCTAATGGCGGTGATAGACAACTCTTGCTCACTGCGGCCGAGTGGGAGGCTCGGCAGAAGAACAAGGATGGCAGGAAGAAGTTCGACAAAACAAAGGTGAGGTGTTTCAACTGCAATGAGTTGGGACATTTCAAATCATAATGTACCAAGCCCAGGAAGAAGACGCAGGGATGAACCGACGCTTCTGTGAGTGAGCTCAGATGAATAAATGACGCCAGTATTAGGGGGAGATTGTTAATTAATCCTGACGTTTTTCAGTTTCTTGTTTTTTAGTATGCATTTAGGAGGTACATTAGTGTGACTGTTATCTAGTGTTAATTGGGTGCATTAGTGTGACCATTATCTTGTGTTAATTAGGTGCATGCGAGCCATTAGTAGTAGGTGCATTAGGTGCCGTGCAGTCTGCACATGTGTCTATATAATCTTGTACATAGGATGCTTAAGTAAGAGAGTAGTTAGGAAAACAGAAGAACAGCGCTAACTCAAGTCCGTTGTAATCTTGAGTCGGTAGGCGTCTCCAAGTATTTGTTCCTTGTATTCTCGGAGAGCTAAGTGCAAGAATATTCAAGTGTGTTTGTTCTTCGTGTATAGCTCTCGTGTTATTTATCTACGTGTTCGCATGTGTTTAATCTTAAGAGTTCTAACAGAGACCGCGACAGCGGTTGTCGCGGTGGTGAGGACGGTGGAGCAGAGGCCAGCGAAGGTGAGGGAGCGGCCTGATGCCGCGTCAATCGACCGGAGGGGCAGGCAACCGCGCTGTGGAATAGGAGGTCGCGCGGTGATGGAGAGACACGGGTTTGTCGTCATCCACTGGGGAACTGTCTCCTTTCTCTCTCCAGATCTGGCAGCCGTGCACCTCATCGCCTGCCGCCGGCCTCTCTCTCCCTCCTCGCCACCAACTCGATCCATCCCTATCATGGTAGCCGATCCCCACCGCTAGCCCTGCTCTCTCCATCGCCGCCATGTCATCCTCCGCCACCGACATGGCTGACAGGAACACACACAAATCCGAACCACAATCTGGATAATCAAGCCCAAAACCAGATTAAACCAGAAGAGTAGAGCAGGAAATCCAGGAAGAGCCGATAACAGAGGAACTACTCTAACAAACTATGAATAATCTAGATAGGAGAAATATCCATTCTGTTTCCTTTCCAGAGTGTTTCAGAGTTTTTATACTCAGTACATTGTTTCACTGAGATAAAAGTAAGGAAGTAAACACAACAGAATTGGTAAATAAAAAGACTACAATCCAAATTGCTTAAAGCTACTTTTGCCAGAAATTACCGTGCTCCGCTATCAACTCCCTTGGTTGTTTCCCACCTTGCTGTGATCAAATATGGGCCGTCCGATCTTCATAAACGAACTCGCTGAACTCTTATCATCTCTGCCGACTTAGCCCTGTATTTCTTCCACCTCCAGAAGCCCTTAACAATGGCCTTCTCCAAGCTTGCCGCTACCGCGACTTTCTTTGAGTTTGCCACCGTCGATCTAGCTCGCCGGTCTCTAGTTCTAGCTAGATCAAGCCAGATCCAGCCATCATCGAGCCAATCATCGTCATGTCCTTTGTTCGGCATCGCTAAGCCAATAACCATCATGTCCTTCATTCGTCATTGCTGAGCCAATCATCTTCACATCCTCTCATCCACTGTTGTGTTGTTGAATCCAGTGCTACCACCTCCATTTGTGGCTCGATGCGGCCGGATCTGCCCCGCCTCCATCCTCCAACCCGGCTCGGTGAAGGCCGTGGCAGATGATGGCCGGGAAAAGGTCGAGCGGCGGCAACGGGTGGGTGGCTAGGGAAAAGGAAGGGGTGGCTGTCTTAAGTGAGGGGAGCAAAGGGGATATGAGAGAGTGGTAGTAGCAGGAGGGGGCGGTTTTGCAGGCAGGGTGCGGGGAAAGCCCACATGTCAATTATGGTAAATGAGAGCAATAATCACCGACTCGTATTTATTAGTAGAGATATACATACTAGCTTATAAGATTAGTCATATTTTAGGCTTGTGTTTTTTTATTTCTAGGAGAGTACAAAGAGTTGGTTAAATATAGTTTGGCTGTGCTACTAGTGTTTAATCCAAGGTTGTTCCACATTTATTTGTCTCTTGTACAAATATTCGAAATTCAATAATGATATTTGTTGACGGAGATACAAAAATTGCAATAGTAGATGTATATTAACACCCTTATGAGCGGAAGAAATGGAGGCCAACCAGAGCTCCACCTGTCACTTGCGTATTTTGCGAAAAAACCCATCCATTTCTTCGGAATTACGATAGGTCCTTCGCAATTTTTTGTGAGACAAAGATATTTTCTTTTCTTCGCGTTTGGGTCCCTGGCGCGGTATTTTACGGAAAAACCTCCCGTTAGGTTCAAATCGCGAACAAGCCCTTTTCTAATTTTTCAGGATAGTGAGCAGATCCAAAAAAATAACAAACAGGCCCCTGCTTCTTACGTTCAGGTCATTTCTCCGTTTTTTCCGGAAAAAATGTTTTCGTCGCAAAAAAAAACCGGAAAAAATGTTTTCGTCACCCAAAAAACCCGGAAAAAATATTTTCGTCACCAAAAAAACACAGATTCGTCGAAGGTTTATAGCAACTTATGGATTTGCCAACAGGTCATGACCGCGGGGTTTTTTTTAAGAAAATGTAGATTCGTCTGAAGATTTATAGCGACCCGTGGATTTGCTGGCGGGTTCTAACGACCCGTTTTTTTTTAACAAACGCAAAAAAAAAACCGGAAAAAATGTTTTCCTCACCCAAAAAACCCGAAAAAAATATTTTCGTCACAAAAAAAACACAGATTCATCGAAGGTTTATAGCAGCTTATGAATTTGCCAACAGGTGATAACCGCGGGGTTTTTTTAAAAAAAATATAGATTCGTCCGGAGATTTATAGCGACCCATAGATTCGCCGGCGCGTGCTAACGACCCATTTTTTTTAACAAACGCAACAAAAAAAACCGGAAAAATGTTTTCGTCACCCAAAAACCCCGGAAAAAATGTTTTCGTCACAAAAAAAACACAGATTCATCGAGGGTTTATAGCAACTTATGGATTTGCCAACGGGTCATAACCGCGATTTTTTTTTAAAAAAAATATGTAGATTCGTCCGGAGATTTATAGCGACCCATAGATTCGCTGGTGGGTCCTAACGACCCATTTTTTTTAACAAACGCAACAAAAAAAACGGGAAAAATATTTTTGTCACCCAAAAAACCCGAAAAAAATATTTTCGTCACCAAAAAAACACAGATTCATCGAAAGTTTATAGCAACTTATGGATTTGCCAACGGGTCATAACCGCGGAGGTTTTTTTTTTAAATGTATATTCGTCCGAAGATTTATAGCGACCCATAGATTCGCCGGCGCGTCCTAACGACCTATTTTTTTAGCAAGCGCAACAAAAAAACCCGGAAAAAATGTTTTCATCACCCAAAAAACCCGGAAAAAATGTTTTCGTCACAAAAAAAACACAGATTAATCAAAGGTTTATAGCAACTTATGGATTTGCCAACGGGTCATAACCGCGGGGGTTTTTTTTAAAAAAAAATGTAGATTCGTCCGAAGATTTATAGCGACCCATAGATTCGCCGACGGGTCCTAACGACCCATTTTTTTTAGCAAACGCAAAAAACCAAAAAACGAAAAAAACAGATTCGTCGAAAGTTTATGTATTATTACTCGGTGAACGCGTGGAGTATTAGACTCGACAAAATAAGGTTGTCATCTCTAATAATTTTTTGTCCTTTTTCCTCTAGGCTATTTTTCACCGGTGTGTGGTTTTGCGAACATGTATTATTACTCAGTGAACGCGTAGAGTATTAGGCTCGACAAAAGAAGGTTGTCATCTCTAATAATTTTTTGCCCTTTTTCTTCTAGACTATTTTTGACCGGTGGGTGGTTTTGCGAAAATAAAAAATTATTATTTTTTCGAGCGCATACTATCGAAATTCAACCGGCGCAGCGTAGCGTGCTTATCTACCTAGTATATGCGGACAGCCAAATGAATTCAAGTTAGTAGAAGTTTTAAGGAACCGGACCTCACTCGTGCGGCACATGGGCTGTGATCGCACGGCGCATGAAGAGGCGGCGCGCGCATACGAGAGAATAAGAGATGGACCACCGGCAGGGCAGAACGCCGCGGCGTGGCACGCAGCATGTTGAGCACCTGGTAGGAGCGGATCCACCGTTGAGCCGTCGGGTCCGGTGATCCCAAACGTCCCCGTATTAGTTTTTTATATCTCCACTAAACATTGTTGATGATCCTGACGACAGATTAGTCTGGACCCCGACAACCAATTTTTCTAGATCTGCCTCTGGCAGCTGAGGTGGCAAAAGGCCGGTGCACGACGGCGCGGGCACACCAATTGAATTGAGGAATGGCTCCGTTCTTCAGCGTAACCCACACAAGATTGCTCTACGTGGAGATAATCGTGAGAAACTTTTGACTTTGACCTGGGACATATATATATATATATATTCCACAATTTACGCATTGAGACATTAGCAATTGAGCCCCTGAATCTCGGAGACTCGGATATACGCGGCACTTTGAACGCTTTTGACATGGTCGCTGGTCAGACTACACTTGGAGAGGATAATATTCGGCAAGAGGTAATCTAGACAATCCCAGCATCTGTAAAACACTGTAGACATGAAAAATGAAGCTTTTCTAATCAACCAGTCTCCACGAATTTCACAGTTTTAATTGCGACATTATTTGTACGGGATCGATCCTACATAACCGTGATTGCTCGATGTAATCTTGTTCGATACGCCGCTTTGCTCGACCAACGGAAAGAAAGTTCATTCTCTGTGCATTGATGCCTTTGTGCCACACAGAGAGGGTATATGCGAGGAAACGAGAATACAAGAGAATCAAGGGGGTAGAGTACGGCTTGAACCACAGTACAAGTATACTTTTTTTGCGAGGTACAGTACAACTGTACAAGTATACTAGCACTACCTTTTCTCTATTGCTATTTTGAACTGGATTTGAAAGATCCTACGTCATCGCAAAATACAAATCCGTAGCCTAGATCACGCTCTCCACATGCGAAAAGCATCTCGAGAACATCGATCGATCATAGAAAAGTACTCCTACCACGCATATTTACACGAGCCACGTGCTCACATGGAATTCAGATCCAATGCGGCCGGCTGGTAGCCAGTGCGATTGGCAGTTACACCATCGATGTTGAATTAGAAATAAACAGTTTAGATTTTCTAAGGTACTGTTTAGAAAATACTGAACGACACAACACTGTAGCAAATGATCTTCTGAGACTGTAGCACAAATTGAACCGTCAATTCTTGTGATCAAACGGTGCTTATGGTTGACGAGAGCTAAAGTTGCCATGGTCATTGCCACTACAACCGCCCTCTTTCCACTCACATGGCATTTAATTTAACAAGCTACTACGCTAGGACGAGCGTGCTCCATTGCTCTTTTTTATTCTTTTTTCTTCAGCGCCCCTTGCAAATGTTACTTCAGAAATGCCCTGAACAAAACAATACTACTCCAATCTGCTTCAAACAGCTGCATGCGTTGCTGCCGACAACACAGAGGTGGAAATAAAAACTGACAAAAGCTCGCACTAGTCCTATTTGCAAGAGAACTTCCTTAACTCATATACATGTGCAGATGTGCTTCCCAGTCCCAGCTCACCAAAAAGAAGAACTAAACGAAGATAAGTGATGGAAAAAAAATGAAAGAAACTCACGACAGATCGAACGCACAAGGCCAGAGAAAAGGAACTTCTCATAGAGGTTTCTCCGGCGTGGCGGGCCCTTCCTTCTCCGGCGGCGCGTCGAGGCCGGAGCCGGACAGCAGGCAGGCGAGAGCGCGCATGACGCCGACCTGCGCACGCAGCGCGGCGATGTAGTCGGCCGTCTCCTCAAGCAGCCGCTCCACCTCCATCTCGTCGCCCCCCGGAACCAGTTGCCGCAGCAGCGTCACCTTCTCCTCCACCACCACCACCTCCTCCTCCTCCTCTCCCCCCAACGTCTGCCCATGCTTGGCCTCCTCTCCAGCCGAAGCTAGCGTCGAAGGCACCGCCGAGGTATCCTTCCGAAGCACGAGGGCGCGCCGGCCCAGCGCGCGACCCCAGTGCCGGCCGCGCGACGACCGCGCGAGCCCGAGCTCCGCTGCCGCCTTGATGCGCAGGCCGCGCTCGCGCACGATCTGCTGCTGCATGGTCTCGTCGGCCTCCTCTAAGGCCACGACATGGTGGTCCATGACGAGGCTAGAGATCAATGGCTGTGGGGGAACAACGGCTGATGAGTTTACAATTCCGCTAGCTGCTCGTGCTGGTGCGTCTCTCTGGGTGGTGCGAGTGACCATGTGTGCGCGCAAAGTGCCTATATATGAATATATCTATCATCTGTGCGCGCGGCAAGGAAGAAGGGGTGGCGAGAAGTTTACGAGTCTACGGCCCGCGGCTGAGCTAGGGTAGCTTTGCTCTAACGGCGTTTTGTTGGGGATGGGAACGGGCGTGGCAGGAGCATGTGGGCGGCGTGGTGGCGTTCAGTGCATCTGGCCATGGGTACCTGTACTAGCTAGCCTGTTGTGGCCTTTAGTCTGACTTGCTACGTGCAGCGAGAGGCTTGTGGGGCCACGCACTACACCCTCAATACAAATGGTACAAATTTTGAATCAAACGGAAGCAAAAATAAATAATTATTATCTATTAATTTATGCTTTGATATTTATATAACTTTTAATAATACACTTGAAATCAACGCCCTAGTATCTAGCAAATGTTGTACGCGGAATGAGTCTGCCGCACATTTTCCTCCGCTTGATCTGATATATCAGCTTTTTAGTTGTACTACCTGCTACGATAGCAAGATATTACTTGTACCTGACATTGCTGTATGACGTCCGCTCCGGGCTCCGGCATATATCAAAATCAACACGTCAAGAGAAGTGCGTGTCTCGGTGCATGATGCGTTTCCACAAACATATACTTCGATCCTGTGTATGACTGCATGCATGTGGTCTCGCTTGCAACCTGCATCTGCAGGCATGCGACGCTGCATCGTTCTCCCGAATATAATTTAATATAGATGATATTAGCTACTAAATAAATCAATTATTAAATCTAATTTCCAATACCCATAATATACCATTAGTATAATACACTTACCATATACTAGTATATTGTACTGTGCAATTTCTCTTGACCCTGTCCGCGACGCCGTGCTTCCCGGGCCCCTACATTGGCGCACCGCGCGCGGGCGGGGGGGACGAGTGGCTTCGTCCGCTCCGGCCCACATAATTTGACGCGAAATTTTTAGCCCCGGCGACTTGTCTTGGACGTACGCGGAGGCGGAGATGGCTCGACTAGAGCAGATCGAGGGAGACATGTCACACACAGGGTCGAGTCGACGATGAAGGGAGGCAGCAGGCCAGCGGCCAGCCAGGTTGTACTCGCGGCACGCCGGGATTCGCGTCCCCAGTTTTGTTGCGGAAGGAAAGGCTGAGACGAGGCGTACGTACGTGCATGCGCGCGGAACGCCAGAACGGAGGGGGACGGACGGGCCGGGACCCTGCGAACGGGCACATGCGGGCACGTTAGCCTGCTCGAGCCGAGGGTCGCCAACGGTTGGTGCGCCACGTGCACGCTGGGACGTAACACTCGCCCAACTTTCCTGGGGAGATCAATGATTCCTGCCACCATCCATGCATGAGCCGGTCAGCCGGCGCGGCTCACTTGCACTGCACTGCATACAGGCGTAGCGTGCCAGGGGTGGGCAGCTGGGCCGGCGGCACAGAGCATGCCTATCAATGCCCTTTGCACCCTAGCGGCTTCGGAAACCGTGGCTTTTCTACCTGCGTATGATATTTTTAAAAAAAATTAGGTCTTTTTGAAACATAATTATAAAAATAACTTTATTTTCAACCGCGGAAGCACATGTCAATTTCCATGCTCTCACTCTACGAAAGCATATACCGCGCTAGGAGGCGGCAGCGGTTAGATCTAAGGTTTTAATTGATACATGAACTAGCCGAAAGAATGATAACAAAATAATGCGGAAAAAGTCATTAGTTACTAACCTGAAGATGAAAAAGCGGTCGTTAGATTTCTATCGGTGTAGGTGATTCGGTCGGTGTAGATGAGCGTCGGTGAAGAAGAAGAAGGTCGGCGAAGGAGAGAGCACCGAGATCTTCTCGGTGGTGGAAGAAATCTTCGGCAGCCTAGCGCTAGTTTAGATCACAACTAGCATTTTCCCACTTGATCAAAAGGCTAATGTCATAAGTCCACACTCAACAGAACAGTACATGAAGATAAAGTATTACAACGGTTAATACAAGCACCGCTGAAACTCTAATATCTATAGTGCATCATTCTATCTGGATAGAATAATTACATATACTTTACGAGAGTTGGTTTTATTCTTATGTCCCTTATTTTTATAATCAGAGGCTTTCCAATAAACCCATGCAGGCCACATGCTCTCGAAAGAGACTGGGTGGTAAGTCTTTAGTAAATGGATCCGCAAGCATAGGTTTAGTAATTATATGCTTGACATCAATTGTCTGATTCTACATTCTATTTTTCACAACATGATACTTAATGTCAATGTGTCTTAAGCCATACTGACCTACCCTAGTAGCATCATAACATGTTACAAACTCAGTCTGCATCATTGATGATACAGTAAGAGATTGTTTGGAACTTTTTCACGAAATGGCTCCTCCCGCAAATGTGAAGATATAACCTGATGTGGATTTTTTAGTATCAACACAACCTGCAAAATCAGCGTCCGAATAGCCCATAATCTCAAGGGAATCAAAATAGCACACAACCTCAAGGATATCAGACTCTTATATGTGAGCATGAAATGCTTAGTGTCCTGCATATAACACAAAACTTTCTTAACGGTTTTCGATGGTTTAACCTGGATTTGATTGATATATACCAATCATCCCGATTCATTGAATGCTAAATTAGGGCAAGTACAAACTTGAGCATACATAATGCTTCCAACAAATTGAAGCGTAAGGAATCCCTTTCATCCGATCGACTTTTAATTGATTCTTTGGACATTGAAATGTTCAAAACTTATAAATCCTAACAATGGGAGCAGACGCGTGGCGTAATAGTTATGTATATTATATCTCTTAAGCACTCTGTCAATATATGCTCTTTGGGATAAGCCTAATACTTTTTAGACCTATCTCGGTGAATCTCAATGCTCAAAACATAAGAGGCATCACCAAGATCCTTCATGTTAAAGTTAGCGTAAAAAATCTCTTGATCTCATACAACATATCCTTATCATTTGCTAGACAATAAGATATCATCCACATAAAACACTAAGTAAATTTGCTCCCTTTAGTCTTAATGTATATTCAATTGTCCACTTCATTTTGTTTAACCAAAATTTTTATGATCTCATCAAACTTAAGGTACCACTATCTAGACACTTATTTTAGTTTATAGATGGATTTCTTAAGTCGACATCCCATCGTTCCTGTCTTCCATGCTAAAACCTTCCGGTTGAGCCATGTAAAATTCTCATGCAATTCATTGTTAACGAATGCGCTTTTAACATCCATCTAATGTAACTCTAGATCATAATGAGCAACAAGCCATAAAAATTCTTAGTGAATCTTTCTTTGAGACAAGAGGAAAGTATCAACATAATCAATCCCTCTTTGTGTAAATTCTATTGCTATAAATCTTGCCTTGAATCTTTCGATATTTTTCTTAGAATCATGCTTAGTTTTATAGACCCATCTCTGACCCTCTTGTTTTGACCCCATCAGGAATTTCTACTAAATCTCAGATGTCATTAATGCTCATAGATTTTATTTTATCCTATAAGGCTCAAGCCACTTGGATGAATTCTTAGTCATCATGACATCTTTAAATAAGGTGGGATCATCTACCTTTCCTATATCATTTACATCTTTATTCATGTATACGACAAGGAAACATATCCTGTGCAACCAGAGAGTTGGTGAAACCACGGTGCAACCCAATTAGAAAAAGTTTCAAAAAATTTTGAAAAAAATCATGGATGTACATATCAGCACGCTCATGATCAATCTACATATTAAATTAGCACAGGACGAATTTGATCATGTGCTTTTATATGTAGAAAGGGTAAGTTGAGATGTACATCCATGATTTTTTTCAAGAATGTTTTGAAACTTTTTCTAGTTGGGTTGCACCGTGGTTTCACCAGCCTGTCTGATTGCACAAGATATTTTTCCATACGACAAAGTCATTCGGATGGCAGATCTTTTGTCCTACTGTTATCTCCTTAATAGTTCATTAGTTATCACAGGGGGCTATTGAGGCTCATCATTATGTGTTGTACTGTTGATCCCGGAATCCTCGGGTGGAGGCTCAACTCTAGGATTCTCAGCTGAATGTGTAACTGTATGAGGTATATGAAGAATAGTCTCTTGGATTATTGGTAATGTTACATAAGTTCGAATCTCCTCAAAATCTATTTTCCTAGCCTCTGAGCTTCCACTGATTTCATTATTCTCTAAGAATACAGTATGTTGGGTTTTTACAAACTTAGTGATGCAATCTGGACAATAAAATCGATACCCTTTATATCTTTCAGGATATCTAATGAAATGACAATTTACTATCTTAAGGTCAAATTTCCCAATATGTGGATTAAAAATTTTAGCTTTAGCAGGACAACACGCACACGTAAGTATTTTAAGCTCGGTTTCCTCCCAGTCCATAATTTATAATGTGTCTTAGGCATTGATTTACTAGGAACCCGATTAAGCATATATGCAGTTATCTTTAATGTTTCAATCCACAAACCAACTAATAAATTGAAGTAACTCATTATGCTACACACCATATCCATAAGGGTGCGATGTGTCTTTCAGCTACTCCATTTTGTTGAAATTCACTAGGTGTTGAATATTGGGCTATTATGCTATTTTTTGAAAGAAACTTAGCAAATGGACCAGAAATTTGTCCATAAGGAGTGTGTCTCCTGTAATATTCTTCTCCACAATATGATCTTACTATCTTAATCTTTAAATTATGCTGATTTTCTACTTTAGCCTTAAATATTTTAAACTTATCGAGTGACTCAGATCGATCATGAATGGGAAAAATATAATCATAAGGGGAGAAATCATCAGTGAATGTGATAAAGGAGTTCTACCCATCTACTGAAATTATAGGAAAGGGTCCATATATATCAATGTGGATTAATTCTAAGATTGATGTACTTCATGTGGCTTCTTTCTTAATTTGTTTTACATATTTCCCTTAATACAATTAATACAGTGGTCTGAGTCAAAGAAGTCTAATGGATGGAGTATCTCTTCCTTAATGAGACGTTCTATTCTCCCATTCGAAATGTGACTTAAACGACAGTGCCATAATTTTGATAAAGTTTTATCACTTAAACTTCTCTTTCACTTATTTATGTCATCGCACACATTCATTGACACAGGAAATTTACAGAGAGAAAGCATATAGAGTTTGTCTCGTCGAGTTGCAAGACCGATATTATTAGAATTAAGACTTACAATGCATTTATTGTTCCCAAAGATACAAATAAACCGTCATCATCTAATAGAAAAACTGAAATAAAGTTCCTCCTCATAGTAGTAACATAAACAACATTATTCAAATGAAGGGTGAAGCCAACATTTAATACTAATAGTAGTGTGCCAACGGTTTCAACTTTAGCCTCCTTTCCATTTGTAACTCTGAGGCTTCGCTCCCCCTTTCTTAGTGTCCTCAGTAAGGAATCCCTGCAATGAATTGGAAACATACACAGTAGCACTAGAATCAATCCACCAGATATTAGGAAAAATATCAGTATAAAGGATTTCATCAACAGTAGAAATTATGTCGTTACCCTTCTTAGCTAACCACTTCATGGAGCCCACACAATTCTTCTGAATATGCCCATTTTTTTGCAGAAGTGACAGACGGGTCCATCAGAATAGGCAGAGTTAGGTGCAGTAGGGGCCTTCTCCTTTGTCTTTGATTTGCTTGATTCAACGTTAGGAGAGAAATGTAGCTTTTTTTTAGGCTTAGAATCCCCTTGGAATTTTCTTTTGTAATGACCAATATGCTAAACTTGGTCCTTCCTTTCGGTCTTAAGTCTTTCCTCCTCCTGGGCACACATGGTGATCAACTCGCTTATGGTCCACTACACCTTCTGAATGTTGTAGTTAATCTTAAAAGCATTATACTTAGAAGAAAGAAAGATCATAATGAAATAGACCAAGAAGACATCAGAAATAGCCATGTCCATGCCCTTAAACTTAACAGCCATATCTGGCATCATCATGATACATTCACGAACTCTGTTGGAGCCATTTTACTTAGTAGTGAGCATCTTCATAATCAAGGTACTAGCATATACTTTTAAGGAGCCCTGAATTGCTCTCGATCGAGACCAAATCTTGCTTAGCGTTGTAATATTCAGGATTGCTTCTCTTATCCCGAAAAAATTATGCTCTTTATAATCATTAGGGACATATGGTTGGACCGCTCCCACTTCTACGTTGTTCACCATAGAGTTTATTTTTCTTAGTGAAACTCTCATAGGAAGAAGCTACGGGTGCGTTCTCACGTAAGGCGTAGTTCAAGTACATGACTTCAAGGACGATTAAGATTCACTCTTTCCAAGAGGGAAAATTTGTCCCAGTTAGCTGCTCAATGTTGTTCAAGTAAACGGCAACATTAGTATTGTTTATGGCTAAATCAAATCAAAATATAATCAGTAAACATTAGAGAAAATAAATTCTTATATAAAAATTAACTCTACGTTGATCTGATTAATAACATGCCAATGATAGAAAAATAACAGTTCTAACTCACGTCACCGTTGGACAGAAATGAAAAATAATTAAATTATCTTATGTGTGACACATGGTCATAAACAATTTTGGTCAGTATATGATTATGGTCATGGCATAATCCTAATTTTTAACATTAAACAATAATCTCTAATCAAAACTTTCCGTTGGTTATATTTTAATTAGAGATAATGCGAGGTTGATATTTGTAAATATCACGATTCAGTCTCTATATATTTTCTTTGACTTTGTTGTTCTCTTATTATTAATAATGCTTGGAAATAAAGTAAATAGAAATTTGCTAATACCACGCTTACTCCACCAACAAAACATATAGACAGCTTGCCCTAAGTCCTCTCTAGATCACAGGTTTCCTTTATAATTCTTTCGACCGTTTTTACTTGAACCATTTCGATCTTGAGTCCTTGACCATGGCGAAGAATGCTGGAGAAACTTGGGTCCATCTTCCGCTGATGTGGGGAAGATCGAAGAACGCATTGACGCGGGGCTTGTTGATCCCAAGACGATCCTTGTTGGCAGAGTCCAGACGATGCCTTGGAGCCGAATCCGTCAAACGGATACATTTTAACTACTGTGGCTGCTGTGCAGTGCGGTTTCCGGTTACAGAAAAACTAACCAACGGTATACCGTTGCAACGGTATAGGATGAAACTTACCCGTGAAACATGAAACTTTGGTTAAAACTTATCTGTGAAACTCGAAAACCTGATGGAACTTACCCGTGAAACATCATGAAACTTACCCGTGAAACCTAGCAACGAAACTTACCCGTGAAACTAATGAAACATGCTATACCGTTGCAACGGTATACCGTTGGCTAGTTGCTCTCTTCCGGTTACTGGTGCCGAATGCTTGCACACATTGTCAGTTGTCACCGATCTGTATGCATGTACAACAAATAACCATCTACGGAAAATGGATGAAATTGCAAATTACTTCACCTTTACAGGCATCCACCACTTGAAATACAAGCAATCACACATCCACTGCATGTCCCCTTTACTAATCTGGTAGTTACACGAGCTGCAAGTTAAGTAGAATGCCAATATACAGGTACCACAATGCGTGGGGTGTTTGGCAGACTTTAGTCGATTGTGATACCACGTTGCATCAACGATATACATCCCAGAATTGACATGATGCAACATACCATGGTATCTCGCTCGGGACTAATGTATCCGACTGTCTACAAGAAGTGTCTGAACTCTTAAGGACATGCGAGCTTACATAAATGTACATGATACGTGCATCTAGTGCCTCAATATGTTTTCAAGTGCAGTTCTGAACTTTTTTCCTAGAAAGGAAATGCAAATTTTGGATATCCAAATCTGCTTTCTCTTTCGTGAGTTCATGGGCCCTCCTTATTCCACCACTTCTCCTGACTAGCTCTATTGCCGTACAGTTAAGGAATCAGTCTCACTGAACTCGGAAACCATGATCTCGCATAACTGTATTTCATCTTGTGTTAGGGATAGATGTACAACAAGATAACTAGAGACAAGATTTAACGTAGAAAAATTATTACGAGAAAAGAGCACAGGAAACAATTCACTATGATGCTTCAAAGATTACAAGTACAGGGGATTGGCTTATATAGCCAAAAAGTCCTAGTTGTAGGCGATTTGAACTAACAACTTATTTGAATAAAACCAGAAGATATGGTAGTTAAAGATATTTGAGTTATCTCCAACAAACCCTCCTTAATTCAAAATCTATAACCAAATTGTTTCTAAAAAACCCGAAGGGTAATTAAGCACATGAATACAAGTGCGTTAAAAGTCTAAAGGACTACTGAACAAAGAAGGCTGGAACAACCAATCCAAACACTTGTAATGCGAAAAACCATAAAAAGTATAAAAGACTGGAACAGTCTTATCTAAACACTTTCAAGAAGTAAGATTGAGCAAACCACCAGTAGGCCAAAAGAAAGATTGGAACATTCAATCCAAATGCACAGCTGTCACCAAAACAGACGAAGAATCTAGGTCTTTAGTGATCCATAACCCCAGTGAAGTTTGATTCTGTGCAACTGATCTCCTAAAACAAACGTTCAATCATCAAATGGCATAAACCAAGATATCACCTGTGGTGCTAGGTAGATAGTGAAGAACTCATAACATGGACTTTTAGAATGCTCCGTCTGGAACATAAAATTTAGCAAACTACCTACTGAAAATCCATAGTATGGTTGAAACTACTAAAAAAATATCAATATGAAGAAAAATTCTTGTGTTATCAATAGAGTATAAATTGCAGTAGACCTCTCATATCGAGTAAAGACAACAAAACAACATTGTAGTATCCACGCAGAAACAAACTTCTTCTTACACTTCAAACCTTCATCTGAAATTGACATTAGAGCAAAACCTTTACTAGAAAAACTTCGAAGAGTATAATACTACAATCAGGGTGTCATCAAAATTTCAAATGAACGTTACCAAAACCTTTATAATGGTCAACATATCTAAACAGTGAATAAAACACTAAGATAATGGTGATGAAACACCAAATTTCAATTAATGGTGATGAAACACCAAATTCAATTGTCTCCTCAACTGATATTTTTTTAAAGCTGACGATGAAACATCAAAAAAATCTCTAGTGATAAATTCCGCCTAAATTGCAATAAAATTTGCTAATAATATGCATAAAAGTATTAATTGCAATGAATGAAATCCACCGATAGTACGAGCACAAAATAATAGGCATGAAATAATAAGTATGAAAGCCTAAATTTGCGCATAATATCCTGCCAATAATGGGCACGCAATAAAATGCATAAAAACCTAAATTGTGCATTAATATCCACCAATAATCAGAATTACAACAAAATCCTATTTTTATTTGTACTAGAATAATCACCAGGGTAAAAAACAATTCTTTCCTCACGTCCACTAATACACTTTCGGTGCACATAGCAAATTCTGCTAAAAATTAGAACCTGAAGCTAGAAAGCTGAAGCCGAAGCGACCCAATGAAAAAAAAAAACTGTAGAAGCTGACTGCTCTGGAGCCGAAGCCGTGAGGGTGAAAGGAGCCAAATGTCAGAAGCTGAAGCCGTGACCCACGAAAATTAAATCCAGTTGTGGGCTGCCTTGAAATCCTGGCAGAGCGAGCATATCGTGGGGAGGCAGCCGCGAAAACATTCGCGGCGACTTTGTAGGAGCTGAAACCGAGACGCAGACGCTTGTGCGGGCGGAGAAGGCAATCGGCCTTGCGGAGCGGCGGATCATATTGGATTCTTGCCGTGCGTGCATGTGAAACACCAAAGGAGCAGGAGGAGGGCAGCACCGCAACATGACTTGGCAAGTCGGCGTTGATCGCAATTCTTCTCATCTCCCCCAAACAAGACGTGAGGATGTTTGATGCATATCTCCGAAAGTGAGGTGAGCGACCGAACGGACGGCCGCGTCGGGCGAGCGGGGCGCTGGTGCGGAGGTTGGTGCCGGCGGGCCATCGGTGCGAGCTGGGCACCGGCGTGGAGGCCAGTGCTGCGAGAGCAGGCGACCAAGACTCGTTCGGCGTCGGAGGTGGGCCACCGGTGCAGCGCGGGCCAAGCGAAGGAGATCGGCGTGCAGCCGAAGGTGCCACGAGGAGGAGGCACGTGCAGGGACGACTGAACGACAGAAGTTGCCACCAGGAAGCCGAAGGGACGGGCGTCGCGGCGAGAGCCAAAGAGCGACGTTGATCGGCGGCTCAGATGGCTACCGGTGGCACGGGAGGCAGTCGGTGTGGGCCCGAAAGCTGACGTGAAGGTCAGGTGAGTCGAAGCGAAGGGCCGACCATCGACGACTGGCGCGGAGGCTAAAGTCGCGGGCCATCACGGTGGCGGCGCGGAGGTTGGGGCGTCTGAGCAGGAAGGGGCCGCACCAAGGTGGTTGGAGCATGGAGGAATGGCCAGTGCGGGAGTAGATGGATGTGGTCCCGATGTGGAGGAGCGGAGGCCGGTGGGTGGCCGGGGACATGCCATGAAGGATGTCAGGCAGTGAATTTTTTTAAAATAATATATGTTTAATGAAAAATTATAAAAATTATATGTAAAAAATTACAGATTTGCACACCTGTCGCTCATCCAAATTGTGACAGAGACGGTTGGAGCTCTCTGTCGCAATTTGGAATTGCGACAAAGAGCTATCGCTAACTGTTGGGCTCTCTGTCGCAATTTGGAATTACGATAGAGGGCGTAAAAATGGCACCAAAGGCTTTTGGCCTCATTTTCATCGAGCATGCTCCTGAGAGCCAGTCGCTAGAGAAAGAAGAGAGGAAGGGAAGGAGAGGAAGAGGAGGGAGAGGGAAGGAGAGGAAGAGGAGGGGAGATTTGTCGTATTCTTTAGGTAAATTTTGTTTTATTATTTTAATTTAGAATTTAGTGATCAAATGAAATAGATTGATAAGTAATTAGGTTTGTAGAGTAATAAATATTTAGAAAGAGGATTTAAGGATGAGATTAATTAGGGTTGTAGTTAATTAGCTGTGTAGATTGGCAACAATTTATTTAAATTGATGTTTTGGTGATCAGATTGTATAGGTGTTTAATTATTTAGTTGTATGGAGTTATAGTAGTTATGGATATAAAAAACTTTAGGAATTATGAGAGATACAATGTGTGCAAAAATTATGCAAGATACAATGTAATACGAAAAATTAATTTTTGTAGGACTGCAGCAGTTATTTGAATTGGTGTAAAGTATGTCGTCATATCACATTGTATGTCAGATGCAAGAATTATGCGAGATATAATGTGAATTTCATTAAAAATTCGTGAAATGTTTGACAGGTATGGACGAACGAGTATAATTTAAAATACACTACGGAGAAGGAGTTCCGCAGATGGATGCACAAGGAGTGAAACTTAGTCATTTTTCAAGTGTCATGGCTGGCCTATCATGTGTTAGTGAGCGTTCGTGGGGCATGATTAACAGATGGTTGTACCACATGTTCTCGTTGGATAGTAAATTGCATGATCTCAAGTTGCACGGAGTAGGGTCTCGGAGACGGGATTACACGTATTGGGAGTTGGTAGAATTGAAGGGGCCGAAGTCGTGGAGTTCATACATAAGATTGGCAATTGAGAATGGTTGGCCATTAGTGTTGTTGGCGCAAGCATTTGAGAAAACTAATACTGACCATACGATGCAGAAGGAGGTTGATGGTGATGAACCGATGGAAGTTGGGGAGAGCAACCGAATCGAAGATTGCTTAGTGAGGCAAGATGTCAGCTCGAGTCATGAGGGTGTGTGTGGCGAGGAAGGTGATATTCCAAATCCAGATGTTCAGATACCATTGGGCGTGGCAGACAAGGGAGAAAACATTGAATCGCTGGTTGAAGCGATGGAGGCAGAGAGCTACGAATATGAGAATTTGAGTAACGACGTAGACAATAAAGATCATTTTCCTACGGAGTGGGATGTATGCCAATTCGATAGATTGGTGGTCAATGAGAGTGAACACTTTACATGGCAATCGGATTGGAATGAGGTGAGGCAATGTGCTATTTATATGAATAAGTTTGAGGTTTAGGAAGCAGTGACAGCATGGGCAGTGTCGCTTTGTAGAATCTTTAAGATTGTGAAGTCAAACCAGCGGGTGTATGATGTCAAATGCCAGATGGAAGGTTGTCCATGGCGTGTGCATGCGTACCAATCTAGATGGGATATCGTTTGGAAGTGTTCTATAGTCGTCCCACACACATGCGTGCTGATGGAGTCTGCCCAATCGTATAGAAACATATCTTTAACTTTTGTTGCAAATGCAATGTATGGGGAGATTGTGGGCAACTTGGATTTAGAGCCACGTGTCATCATACTTACAATAGAGCAGAGGTTTCAATACACCATAAGCTATGTGAAAGCATGGAGAGCGAAGTAGAAAGCATTGGAATCTAGATTTGGTACATACGAAGACTCATATCAGAACCTACCAGGTATGCTTGAGGTGATTAAGGAAAGAAATCCTGGAACTTATATTGATATGGCGCCAACACTAGAGGAGTGAGCTACCTTTTGGGCCTATCTTGCATCGGGGACGTGGTAATGCCTAACGACGTCCACCCAGAGTGACAGATGGAGCTCCTAGCCTGGTTCGTGGACGTGCTACCCACTGAGCATAGCTACACACCTTTCACTTCTGCGCACAGTCCGACGCAGAAGTCGCTGATATAGTTCTACGTAAGTGATATTAACTTTGTCTAAATTTTAGTTCCTTATCTCTTAAAGTTGTGAAACTAATCATTACTTTCTGCAGCCCGAGAGGATGGCAGATGGAGCAAGAGAGTAAGTTGTTAGTCGCTACTTCGAGGCATACCTCTTGTGGCTCTTTGGCTGGGTTTTGTTTTACTCCTCCCACAGAGACACCGTTAACAAGTATATGATCCAGTACGTGAGGTCATCGCAGACGTTGACATCGAGGAGATCCCGCAGCTAGCGTGGGGACCGGTTGTGCTGGCTGCCACGTACCAGGGTATTTGCGACGGTTGTCATCGTGTGGGAGACTGGTCCATTCTCACGGAATGTCCTCTACTACTTCATTTGTGGTCTTTCGAGAGGTTCCAGATTGGCTGGCCGCAGATAGATTTGGGACCCTACAGAGCAAACTTCTACGGTACCCCAGAGATGACGTCGACTGTCCTACCATGGGGACGTTGTGGTGTCACCGACGGGTTAGTAAAATAATCTTTATGTTGAATTATGCAATAATTTAAATTTTTTGTCTAACTTTGGACTATTCCATTTTTGCAGCCAACTTTCGTGCCTGTCACGTCATACGCTTCGTACTCTGAGTACGTAGCGATGTTCGACCAGCAAACGGATGATCGCGTCATCTGGCATCCTTACCTTCCGGAGCTAGTAGTCACGCGAGCACCTCATGGCTTCTTCCTACAGTGCACCCGTAACACCACCTTCTGGTTGACACAGCGCCACCTGGTGTTTGACATGTACGCCGAGATATACGCTGTGCACCGTGTCATGAGGCAGTTCGCCCTCTGCCAGGTCTTTCCCGTCCCCACTGGTGAGGTTGTCCCACCCAGCGTGCACACGTGAGTGATCTTCTAGTCAATTCCAATTGCATTATGTTTTGCGATGTTCTCACTACTAACGTCAGTGCTCTTGTTCTCATGTAGACTTACACGGAAGGGTTTCATTGGTGGTACGAGCTGGGCGGCACGTATGTTCCCTCATGCTCAGCAGTGGGTGCAGGCGTTGGCGGACGTTCACGAGGAGGATGCCCCATACGACCCTGGCACATACGACAGGTGCATCCGGTGGTTCAATCCGCGCACACGCATTCACGTTGTGCGTGTCGTTGACTCACCTCCGAGGCACATTCCCTCCACAGCAGACACCTACCCTACGCAGCCGAACTCAGCGTTTCATTGCTCGGTTAGTACTTCTTTAACATGCCTTGCAATGTATCATTGCTTCTTTGACATACGGCGGAAACGGCGCCTTCTGTGCCTCTCGAGCGAGGAAGCTAGGTGCCGTTTTCTGTGTTGCCCATTTCTCGTGCCTCCCATCCGTGACATGTTGGCCTCTTGCGGTCCCCTAGCGCGGAAGGTGCTAGATGTTAGCCCCTAGTCCTTTTACGGTGGGGAAGGGACTAGTTTTGTAAAATTTTTTTGAGAGAGTCATTTTTGCAAAAAAGAGATGAGGGACAAAATAGTGAACATTTCCGAAAAGACATTCAATGCAATGGTCTTAGTATAACATTTTTCAGTGGTGTAGATCGATTGTTGAATCAAAGACGATGGTTTAAATCCTTAGTAGTGTTGATTGAAGAACACTATAGCTAGGTGCTGTAGCATAATTTGAGCCGTTCATTGCCTTAATCCAATAGTGCTAACATGTAGCAATTGTTGAAGTTACGGTTCCCCTAATAGCAGCTTAAGAACCCTATCCCGAGCTAGGATTTCAAATTTTGTTTTTGGTTCACATCACGAGAGGTGGGCAAAATCCAAAATTTTGATGAAATCTCGGAACTTCGGACTAAATCCATTCAAAATTCAAAAATAAATTTTAAATCCAGAATTTTTGAACCAAAATTGGGCGAAATTTCACCGAGAAATTCTGAAATCTCAGTGAATTTAACGAGAGAAAAATGGTCAAAACGATGTTAAAAAGTTTTTAAATTTTTTGAATGGTCCTAACGCATCACTAACGTTTCTATAAAAATTTCAGATAATGATTAAGCCCGAGTAATTTAAAAAATTCTAACAGTGCTACTATCTTGATAAAAAGCTGACTAAAAAATTTCAACCGAATGAAGAATAGTACAAACCATGTTATAACATTTTTAAAATTTTGTGAATGGTTCTAACACACCAATAATATTTTCATAAAATTCTAGATTATGATCAAGCTTGAGGAATTTTAAAAAATTAGAATAGTGTTATTGAAGGCTAACCAACAAATTTCAACCGAACGGAAAATAGTTCAAACCACATTAGAAATTTTTGAATTTTTTTGATGGTCCTGAAGCATCACTAATGTTCCCATGAAATTTTCATAGATAATCAAGTCTGAGAAATTTTTAAAATTATGACAGTGCTACTATTCTGATAAAAGTGTGATAATAAATAGATAGATTTGATTGAGTAAACAAAAAAGTTTAAAATTTTTAGAGAAGGGTTCTAAGGCAATGCTTAAACTTTCATAAAAATTTTGGATCATGATCATACTCGAGTAAATTTATAAAATTTTGACAATGTTCACTGTCTCTGTTATGTTTATTATTTTTGATTTTTTAAAGATAAAAATAAAATTAAATTCTTTTGAATTTTTTATGATACTACACTGCTAAAGATAATACCATAATTTTTAGAGTATGATTGAGTTTATACACTTTTATAAAAATCTGACAGTGTTTTTGCTAAAATTATAAAACGTCTCAAAAATTCGGTTTTTCAACAAATTTTTATGGAAGATGACTTTACTAATGATTATTGGGTTAAGTCTGATTAAAAAAAATAAAAATCCTGTCACACAATACAAAACGAAATCTCACCGAAATTTTCAAAAATACATTAGCAATCTGAGTTGTTTATAATTTTTTATTTGATCGTGATTTAAAATCTCATCGCGGGCCAAAATCCGACGCATCTAAGATTTTGGAAATCACGCCGATTTTTAAAACCTTTTCCGGAACCGCGCGTCAACTCCTCAGGTTGTTAAATCGTTCCCAAATCCCCACGACCACGAGTGCACCACACACTCTGAAGTCTGAAACTCCGAACTCCGAAGAAATCCAAGCATCCCCTCACCCCTCGTCGCCTCTCCTCCCGGCCGGCCCCGTCCCCTCGCCTCCGACCTCTGACGGCGACCACTCACCACCTCCCGCTTGCTTCAGATCACCTCCTCCTCCTCCTTTCCCCGGCCGGGCCCCACGCCCTCTCGCTTTACTCCCACCTTCGCATATATACCCCGCTCTCCGAACACCACCTGATCCGGACAGCTCCCTCTCCATTCCTAACTTATCCCAGCCAGCCCCGGGATCTGGTCGTCGCACTCCCGGGAGGCATCCGGCGGAATGGAGGTCTTCGGCCCCGTCACCCCTGGCCAGGTACGTACGTACGCGCGAACGCTGGGTTCTTGCGTGGCGTCTCTCGCAATTTGCGCTGTCTCGGTTTGGGTAGGCCGCGCCGCGTGCGTGCTGTGGCTAAATTGGGTTGGGTAGCCGTTCTGTTCTCTACTGGTGCTGCCAAACCTTGGTCTTGATTCTTGATTTGCGCCTCCCGGATGGCACCGTGCAAGTTCGATTTGGGTTCTTGCCGGGCAAATTTGTGCTAGAAAATTCGGAGCTTCCGTGGATGGACGATGCAGTCCTGAGTGTTCATGGCGTCCCTTGGATTGGATAGCATGAGAGGAGCATGGATCGATCATTAATCGATACGACTCGATTGATTGCTGGGTAAATGATGATGATGATCATTAATCCATGAAATGAGCATGTGTGATATACTGATCTGACTGGAAGGTTGAAAACCCACCAAACCCTGGAATTGATTGGACCAACCACCGGTTGTTTGCTTGGCGTGTTGTATGTGTATTGCGAGTGACTCTAAAGTGATTAGGTAAGCTTCCGTTCCTTGGAGCTGTCTTAGATTCCATGTCAGTATTTAGTTTGGTACCACCTGAGGCAATGTGGTAGCCAGAAAATTTTAGGAATCTAGACAAGCCTTACTATGGCCAATAAATACGAACAAATCCATATATACATGGGATAATTCGATATATGCCATTGCTCAAATCTGCCATTTCGATATATCGATGAATAGGCGCGTTAAGCGTTAAACTGGGTGACATTCCTCTCTTCCATACTTTGAAATATGCCATTACTACTTTTCTCGACGCAAAGAACGATTTTCGATGATGCATTATTTAAACCAAGATCCACAACAGCCACCGAGACTTGTCTCGTATTTTTGTTGGATCATCCGAGGTCGCTGTTGCTGCCACGCGAAGATGATGCGTGTCAAGGCTTCTGGAGGTGAGGGTTATGTTATGCCGCTTTGCGCCATGAAGGTCGATCGACGCTGGGTCGACTGGCAATACCTTCCAACAAAAATACATATTGAAATACAAACCAAATACGGTCAGAAACTTAGAGAAAAGTAAGTAATGGCATATTTCAAAGTATTGGAAGAGAGGAATGGCACCCAGCAAGTTTAACGTTTTGTAATGGCATATATCGAAATGGCAGCTTGAGCAATGGCATATATCGAATTATCCCTATATACATCACACAAGCAAAATTGCAGTTACTTCTCATTCATCAATGTTTCATTAGTGAGACACTCTTTTTTCCTATTAGTTTCCATCAAGTCTCACACTCTTCAATTTTCCTCATTTATGGCTCCTCCTATTCGACATTCAGTTCAAAGAAGCCCTTCATTTTCTGTTGCAATTTGCTACAGTGTTCTTATTCATTAAGCATTACCTTTTCTTCGTTTTTGTTATGCATTACTTCTTCATAACTCTCTTCACAAGTAAATCCATAACATTGCTTAATAAAATAGAAACAGTCCTCACAGCCAAATCCATACCCACCCCCTGTTCCCCTGCCTCTACGAGCTGCCTCTAGGCCCTCCACCGAGCCTGGTAGCCTGCCCCCTGCTCGGCCGCCGACAGACGTGGAGATAGAGGCACAGAGCCACAGAGGGATTGGGGATTTGAGGGAGACCAAAGATGAGACAGCAGAGCTGGAGTTGAGACATAAAGGGGATCGATTCCTTGATTCTTTCCTCCGATTGGATCTAGAATGAGGTGGCTTGTGGATGTGTGGGCTGCAGCTCGCGGCGCTTTGGCAGTTTGTTCTGTTGGCGTGCGAGGTGTGATGGCCCACTTGTGTCGTCAGCAAGAACTTGCCCAGGAGGTGCTCCGCTTGCTGCTTCCATGGTGCTGTCTGTAGTCAGACTGCTCCACTGTAGGTTGCCAGCTAGCCCAGGTAGGCGCCCGCCCTGCCTGGGGGGTGCCTTTGCCTTTGACCTGAGGGCTGAGGCACAAACATGGTTGCACTGGTCAGTCGAAGATTTGAATGGGATCTACATTGCTTATCAATATAAGCATGCGGTGCTTCTTTTACAACCACCTACTGATTCTCCTTTTTTGAATCCACATATGCATCTTAGCTTGATTTTAAGGTAGTAAAAGGAAAACTACCGCACAAACATTGTTTAAATTAAGGATGTATAATTAAGTTCCGTGGGAACACAAATGAAGTTCAGTTGTTGCTGACAATTATCAGAAGGATTCTATTTGATAGCAGAGTACTAGTCGGCGTCGTCTTCTACCTCGAGGCGTGCGGGTTTGAGACCTGGCACCCGCCTCTACTCGCAAGCACACAACACTAAGGACATATTTTTCCATATTGCAATTTCACTTTAAGAGGCAAACCTTGCATAAATAATTGAACTAGCATGTCAAACCCATTGACTTGGCATATAGCAATATAGTCCTGTTCCTGAAGAAAATATGGAACGAAAATAGTGCAGTGGAGATGGATGTAATTATAGGATGAAAGGTGGACAATGGCCAATGAATTGTCAATGTAAATAGACAGTACTGAAGTTGATATTCTAGGTTGTTATGTTATTGATGAACTTAGTTCCTCGTAGGTTTGACAGCAGTACATATTGATGACTCATTGCTCTGTCCATTCCTGCAGGTGTCATTTTTGCTTGTTCTATTTCCTGTTCTCATTGCATGGATCTATTCAGAAGTCTTGGAATACAGAAAATCTTTGTCCATGAAAGTGTAAGGTTTCTGCACAGAAATGGTTTGACTAATTTGATATTGTATGACATACACTCAGTGTTGGCTCAGTTGCTTTTATGCATATATAAAGCCTACAACTGAAGTTAAGTACTAAAGACTAGTATCCTAACTTCTCCTTATTCATGCGTTATTTTATTCTTCATAGTCACTCTGATTCTAATTTGGAGAACAGAGCTGTCAGAGAAGATGATAAGGCAATATTGCTTGAAGGAGGCCTGTCAAAGTCACCATCCACAAAGTTCTGGAACATGTCAACAAAAACAATCCTTATACGGTAATTTGGCAGAATAGTAGAGTGTGGTTCATGGTTACAACGCATGCAAATACAGTGTTTTGACAACTTCATCTCAATGTTTTTACGGGCTGTAGGTTTATAACGATGGATGAGTCCTTCCTGCTTGAAAACCGTTCTGTACTGAGAGCAATGTAAGACCCTTCTAGTTCTAGAATTAGTTGCATCCACTGTGAAAAGTTATCCATTGATATTTACAAGCCCTAATTGCCTCACAGGTCTGAATTTGGCATCGTTCTGGTTTATTTTTACATCTGTGATCGGACAAACATATTTCCAGAAAGCAAGAAGGTATTGGTATTGTCTTAATTTCAATGGACTTTCTCTCAATTCTCAATGCGAAATACATTAAAAAAAGCAATAGATATCCATTTGCTAGATTATCATAATAGCATCTTCCCTCTTTATAAGCGTACTCCCTGTTACTTCTGCTATGGGCTCACATGTTTCACCTTCTTTCTTTTAGCTGTGAACCCAAATGGTTTTTTCTTTTTTGTTCATGATGTATATTGGGTTTGTTTGGTAAAGTTCTAGATCCCAGCTTCACCTGAGATATGAAATTTGTAGGCTAAAATAAAGTGAATTAAGTTTATATTTTTGGTCTAAAATGTAAACAAGATGATCCATCTAAACACTATTAATGTACTCACAGCTCCAACTTCATTGATCTGGTGGAGCTGGAGCTCTACCAAACACTCCTTGAATGAGATAAATAGATGCTCTATTTCTTTGCTTAGCCATAAGTCATAGCATTTCTCTGAATTTTGCTACCGTAATCCCAGAATTTTTTATGATGTGAGAGTATACTGTGCCACCTGTCTGTCTGTGTACTTTTCAAGAAAACCTGTCTGTCTGTTATCTTGGTATACTGTGCCACTTGTCTGTGTGCCATCCAATCTTTACTGGCTCTACTGTATTCTACATTTCTACGTTCTCAAATGAATGGACATAAAGGGACATATGTTATTAACTTGTGTTGCCTTAACTGCTTAATTAACCAGATCTTTTTTGGGGTTAAACAAACTCATTGTGTCCTGATTTCCTTGATTAATCACAAACATTCTTCTTCCTTTTTTCTGTTTGTGCGAAATAAATGTTGGTGAACCTCACTCCGTGGGCACTTATGTAGTTCTATCAAATGCAAATTCAATTAGCTACTTCTATATTTGTAATAAGCAGGCTCCAAATGGTATAGATATTATTCTTGAGATATCATATTCTGATCATGTTTTATTAATCAACTTTGTCTCTGACTTTGGCAGAGTTACAACCGTGATCTGTTTCTGTTTTTGTACATTCTTCTTATCATAGCGTCAGCATTGACTTCACTTAAGAAGCACCATGACAAATCAGCATTTTCTGGGAAGTCTATACTCTATCTTAACCGCCATCAAACTGAGGAATGGAAAGGCTGGATGCAGGTTAGTCTTTTAGTACCCAACTGCTTTTGATGAAAAATATGTCATTCACTCTTTTGAATCCTCTGTTTTGCTGTATGTATTCTTCTTTTTATTCTCCTGTTTTTGCTGAAGATACAAGGCAACAAGTTAGTGATCAACACACTATCTTATGTATTCGCTAGTAGATCCAAAGAATGGCCTTACTTAATTTTTCCAAGCCATAAGTTATGGGTAATTTATCCGTCTCGTGTAGTGGAATCTATTTATAGTTGGGAATTCAGCCAAAAAGAAGTTTGCGGTGTTGCTGGCAGAAATATAAATTATAATTTGGACATTTGCAAGGCTTGTCATTCTTAATAGTTTATCAAAATGTGTAGTACTTCTTTATAAAATTGAAGAGCTTATGTAGAATCAAGCAAATGAGGTGGGTAAAATTATTGTCATCAGGCTATGCCACCGTATACTCTGTACTGGGCCCACCTTTCCACTAATACCGGTCCATTGCTCCTGATCATGTAGATTACAGTCCACTGACATTACGCAGTATCATACACATTATCTTACATTAATCTCCTCAGTAGGTTCTTTTTGAGCCATATATAGCCTATGCCCTTAACATGTCATGATTGATATTCTAATGTATATGGTTAAGTAAACTTTTGTTATCACCACATAGCAACATAGATTATTACTAGCGAAAATATATCAAAATGAAAACTCTTGTATAAATATCTTTTTGTTCTTTTCCATGTGAAGTGTCAGCCCAGTGAAGAATAGTTTAAAGTATTGAATTAGGGAAATATCCAACGCTCCTGACATTTAGCGGTTAATTTGGATTCTAATTTAAAAGTAAAGAGTTGTACTTTAAAAAGTATTTTACTTTGGTTGTTGTGAATGTCCATATTCCTCTTGATCAAGCAGCGCTTTTTTGCTAGAAACCTGACAGGTGCTTTAGAAACAAAATGCTACTGTGCTGCAATGTTAATGTTCTTGTACCATGCATTTATTTATTTTTTGTCATCAAAGAGTTTGCTTTCATTTGTTCCTTGGTTACAGTCTGATGATTTACCTCTTTCATTTTCGTTTAATAGAATTGTTTTTGTTTGCCCAAATTTTTTAAGTATGTTTTGTATTGCTGTGCTGCAGTCTGCAGAGTTCCATATGTTGTTTTCATCCTTTTCAGTTGCTGTCTTTTGCATTGTTCCCCTAGGCACTAGACTCCACCCTCTCGCCTAACTGCCTAGGCCGATTTATCCTGCCTAAGCGGCTGTCTAGCCCACCTAATCGTCGATTAGTTGCTAGGCACCGGTCTGTCCCCTGACTAGCGCCTAGCGCATTGGTAAATACTTTTGCGAAATTTGAGGCAACAACTGTTCTAACTCTTCCACCTGCTGTTTCCAGGTCTTGTTCTTAATGTACCACTATTTTGCTGCCACAGAAATATACAACGCAGTTCGTGTTTTCATCGCTGCCTATGTCTGGATGACCGGATTTGGGAACTTCTCATACTATTACATTAAGAAGGACTTTAGCCTTGCAAGATTTGCTCAGGTGTCACTCTGATCTCCCCTTTATGTTATGTTCTAATGTGTTTGCGTACCTTTGATTTATCATGTGGTTTTTTTCAAGACACTGGTGAGCATGACTATATTTTCAATGCAGATGATGTGGAGACTCAATTTTTTTGTGGCCTTCTGTTGCATTGTCCTCGACAATGATTACATGCTCTATTATATATGCCCAATGCACACCCTTTTTACACTTATGGTATATGGTTCCCTTGGTCTGTTTAACAAGTATAACGAGATACCATCGGTGATGGCTATGAAGATTGCTGGCTGCTTCTTGGCAGTGATCTTGATGTGGGAAATTCCTGGTGTATTTGAACTTCTGTGGACTCCGTTTACATTTCTGCTAGGTTAGTTATTCTCGTATCTGTAGATGTCGATTTTCTTACCAAGTCTTGATAAATCTTGTACTACCTTTTCCCCCCTTAATGCAGGCTACAAAGACCCAGAGCCATCGAAAGCAAACTTACCCCTGTTGCATGAGTGGCATTTCCGATCTGGCCTTGACCGTTATATATGGATTATTGGAATGATCTATGCTTACTTTCATCCAAATGTATGTTTTAAGATTTGCAGGGACAGTTTTTGTTTGACCTTTTCAATTTGCATACATGAACGTCAAAGGTCCAAATTTATTTTTTGATAAGTATCCCTCTTAGTACAGTCTCTAGGTTCCATACAATTATCTGTAGTGGTGTTTCTTTTATCAATGTGAGGGTTTGAACATATCTTTCTGTCCTGAACACCATACAGGTTGAAAGATGGATGGAGAAGCTCGAAGAATCTGAAACTAAAGTTAGATTGTCAATCAAGGGAACCATTGTTACTATTTCCTTGGTGGTAAGTTGCACTGCGCACCATCTGTGTTCACATTAAATTAGCGATGATGTACCAACTTGACTGCTGTACTAACTAGGCTTTTTTGTTTCCTCTCCTTAGGTTGGTTATTTATGGTATGAATATCTTTACAAGCTAGACAAAGTTACATACAACAAGTACCATCCCTACACTTCATGGATTCCTATCACGTGCGTATAAAAATATGCTATCAAAATTGATATGATATGCAGAATTTGTTAGTATATTGTACAGTGTTAACATTAGCCCTTTTTCTGTGCAGTGTTTATATCTCCCTACGCAATTGCACTCAGCAGCTTAGGAGTGCCTCTTTGACTCTTTTCGCGTACGTCTTTTTTTAAATAATGGTTTAGATGTTTTATTTCCTTTGCATTCACCTTTTCAGTTTATAAGCTTGTAACCTACCTTTTACTTTTAGTTGGCTTGGCAAGATTACACTAGAGACCTATATCTCTCAGATCCACATTTGGCTCAGGTATGATGCTGGCTTTTTATTTTTAGCATGCGCAGCTTAACTGCTTTCTTTTATGTGTCTACCACTAACCGAATGACCATGCTTTGAACTCCTGGACTTTAGTAATCATGTAACCTGTTGGTATAGGGTTAAATTTGTAAAGGGATTCAACTATGTTAATATTTCATTCCATTGTTAAAAGTTTTAATGTTTGTGGCAACAATATTCCTCCTTTTGGACCAAGAAAGATGTTTCATTTGTAATTTATGAACAAAATTAATTTAAAAATCCTTTTTTGAACTTTCTTGTTTTTTCTACAATGAACCGAATTAATAGCTTAGATTCCAATGTTCCTGGTGCTCAAACAGGTAATCATATATAGAATTCCAAATAATGTTGTCTGGTTCCGCTTGGAAACATAAAATAGTTTCATGTACAAATTTCAACTGGGGCGTTTTACCCTGCTTGCTAGTTGCTACTAGTGTTACTCGGACATTCATGCCCAAAAATTTTGCCGAATCGGACACCTTAAATCTGAGTCGGATTCTGATGCTTGTGTTCGATTCCGAGTAGCATTTCCTTTGTCCAAAATTTTTTTGCCGAATCGGACACCCGAATCCGAGTCAAATTCCGACTCTTATGTCCATGTCCAAGTAACACTGGTTGCTACAAGTTATGAAGAGCGTATCCACTTTTTCAAATTCCACTACTTTTTTATACAAATATAGTATTTGGAAATTGGAAATAGGTAAAGGTGCATTTGGTACTGACCTTACCGGTTCTCACAATAGATCAGATGAGTCACAACTCATAGCTGCTACTGACCTAGGGATGTTTGGTACCATACTGGTTACCACAAATAATCAAGCAGAAATAGGGAGCTCATGGAGCAGTAACAAAACCAGTATCCTTTTTCAGCACTTTAGCTGTACCAGTCCTTTAGGAGTGATGATACAAAGGAAACCCTTGTTTGGCCAAAGCTCCTTTTTTGGCACCAGGTCCCAATGAGAAGTGCTGGACATAATATGTTCCTTTCCCATTTTGCTTTCCTGGATGGTACCATTAATACTGATTATAATGGCAACTGCACCATACAAAGTCAGATCCTTGTTTAGGGTAAACTTATGATGTGAAGCAATGAATACAGGTACAGAGTCCACATGAGGAATTGTTGAAAAGAGTTGTAACTTATGTTTCAAAGTTATTTTGGCAATGAACTATAGAATCTGTGTGTGCTGTGCACATAGATTTTCTAATATCTCCAGAGTTTCATATTTTGTGCTTGATGCTTCGAATGTTGAGATATTGGAGCTTCTTTCAATTGTTGACCACTTTTGTTATACATACAGGTCTAGCATGCCTAACGGGCAGCCAAAATGGCTTCTATCTTTCATTCCAGATTACCCATTGCTCAACTTTATGCTTACTACAGCAATTTATCTTCTTGTAAGTGAACAAATTTGAATTCTGTTTCATTCAAATTTATATATTCAATAGAATCATTAGTAATATTCATTTCATTGTTTGCACTTCAGATATCATACAGAGTGTTTGAGCTCACAGGCGTCTTGAAGTCAGCTTTTATTCCCAGCAGAGACAACAATCGTCTATACCAAAATTTTGTTGCTGGGATTGCCATTTCCATATGTCTGTATTGCTGCTCGCTTATACTTATCAAAATTCCTGTTGTATAGGTAAATGATTCAAACCTCAACAGCCGACACACCTATTATATACATTCTAAAATTTATACTTCTCAAAATTCCTGTTGTATAGCAATGCTTTTCCAGGAAGAATGGCCAAGAACATGATCTTGGTACAAGGTCACTTCTCTGAAATCATGTGTTGCTAATATGATGCCCCGATTCACTTTGCAGTTGGAGATAAATGCACTCCCAACAGGACGAGGCTCATACAGGTATCTTGGAGTTTGAAATAGAATTGAGTGCGGGTTTTGACGGCCGATCTTCAATTTTCCCCCCTCTACAGAAGTATTGTACACAATTAGGCAATCCGTGCATTTTTTTGTAAGTTGTAACAGCTGGTTGTAGTTCTTACGAGTTACAAATGTACAAGAAATTTCAGTTAAATCAAGGTTTCTCAAACACAGAATGGTAGATTTGTGCACTGATAATATACAAGTGTAGAACAGCTGCTGTGTTGTGTACAACAGAAATCAATACAGATAACGAGATATCGCTCTCCCTCTGGTTTTGGGCCTGTGCTTGCAGATCACAATCATAGACCAGTAACAGTGGCTGGGTATGGACTATGGAGAGAACAACACAAGTAAAGAGATTGTTCAGCTATAGTTGCCCTCTGGTTGTGAAGCAAAGCAAAAACCTAAACGGAAAACCCGTCAGCCTCCTCCTAGCCGCTCCCCGCCTCCATTTCCACGACCACCACGGCACCACCACCGCGAGGCCCTCCACTCCAGCCGCCGCCTCGCCATTCACCGAGGCCACATCATCCTCCCGGTACCACCGCGACGCCTGGTCCTACGCTGCCCAAGACGAATCCTCATTCGCCGCCGCCGCCGGGACGACGAGATCGCGCTGCAGCCGCCGGAGCTGCGGAGGCTACTGGAGGCAGGCTCTGAGGGCCTCCAGAGGGAGGGTGTTGGAGGGGGAGGGCGGCGGCGGTGGGCCCGGGAGGGTGGCGCTGGTGGGGACGGGCCCCGGGGACCCGGAGCTGCTCACGCTCAAGGCGGTGTGGGCCATAAGACGGCGGACCTGGTGCTCTACGGCCGGCTTGTCTCCAATGATGTGCTCGATTTGGTCGGGGAGGACGCCAGGCTGCTCTACGTCGGCAAGACGGCCGGATACCACAGCCGCACCCAGGTCAGTGAGAAAGGTTGTTCAATTGTTGTTCAAATTCTGGTGGTTTGAGGTTTATATGTACATTGAAATCAATACCATTGATCTATATATTTGCAAGTTTTTCACGGCTGGTTGATGTAATGTAGGAGATTCATGAGTTGCTTCTGAGCTTTTCGGAGGCTGGTGCCAATGTGGTGCGGTTGAAGGGCGGCAATCCTCTGGTAATATGTTCTTGTTTGCGAACTTACCAAAGGTCCTGAGGATTCATGTTCCATTGCCGTTTGTTAAGACTAGCTGAGACATTAAATTGGTTTTGAGATTTTGCTGTTGGTTGTGTCATGTTTCATCTCCCTAACTAATTTTGTGAATGGAAGTGATAATTCGTTCTGGTTAAAATATTAATGTCATTGGTGAGGCTTTCGATCATAGCATTATGTATTTGGTTAGGTTTTTGGTCGTTTTCAGTGGATGAATTTGTATACCGGACACTGATTTTTATTATTACTGTCATCAGTCGATTATGACTCTCTGGGAAATGCAAGTTTTTCATTATGACGCTTGATTCATGAAACCAACAAATGATAAATTGGAAGAAAGGCTAACTTCCGTTTAGGTTACAGTTTGGCTTTTCATACTAAGGCCTTCATCCTGGGGAAAAAACGACAGACAGGAGGAAAGAGGTCAAGTTCCAATTTAGACTTTGGTCTGTGCTCATCAATGTAAAATGACAAGCCCTGTTCTGATTGAATTTCGTCAATCATAGAAATAGTTCTCCATGAAATTGCCTGGCATAAATTGAGAGGAACAATGAATATTCTCCTGTGCTGAAGCTGTATAATAGTTACTGACGAAGCACTCTCTATAATTTCTATGCTCGTGCTAGAAAACCAAAAGCCAAATGGAAGCATTATAGCATAACAAACTAACACGAAGAAAGATAGGGCTACCAACAACTTTTTTTTTTCATGCATGTTACTGCCAATATGGGGTGCTTATTCTGTTTTCATTTTTTTTTGTCAAAAAATAGATACAGTTTTATTCCAGCAGAAAACTCATGTTATCTGATATGTACCTTTACCATGGAGGGAGTATGCCAATGGGCAATAAATGTACATTTGTTGTTCTTTTCAGGTCCTTGGAAGGGGTGGAGAAGAGATGGAATTCCTACATCAAGAAGGAATTAGAGTTGAAGTTATCCCAGGTATAACAAGCCTATGATGGCAGCTTTGTGACCAGTTATGACTTGCTTGCATCCAAAAATCTGCAATTACTTCTGCTTCAGGAATTGCAGCAGAACTTGGTATTCCACAAAACCCATTGAGGTGTTGCTAACAGGTGAAGTTAGCATCTTTGCTCGCTCTTCTATCATTCTCGTGATGTGTCCAACTGATCTACTTGTCGTATGTTAGGAAACGGGACACGTGAGTGACGACGGGCACTGACCGTTTCACAGACCACCGTTAGAGAGAGAGAGAGAGAGAGAGAGAGAGAGAGTTGACACGAGGATTTATATAGGTTTGGGCGCAAAGGTAGACGCCCTATTCTTGTCGATGTACCCCTTGGGCGGGAAGTAGAGGAAGGAGTGAAAATGGTACGGATAATTTCCGACCGACCGACCGAAGCGCCTCGGATAGCAATTCGGATAATTTTTCGGATATCCGGATATTTTGTTCGGATACGGATAAAGTGTCCCGGATACGGATACGGATACGGATATCTCGGATAATATTCGAGCGTTTTTCCGGATACTATCCGTCGGATAATATCCGAATTCCCGCCTCTTTAGCCTAGCCCAGCTTGGCCCATATGTCACCACCGGCCCATCTAGATTTGAGTCAAACTGGAAGTGGAACCCTAGGTCCAGACGTCCAGTCCACATCTTCAAGACTCCAAGTCTCCAACTCCAGTCGTGGCGGCATCAATACAGATAACGAGATATCGCTCTCCCTCTGGTTTTGGGCCTGTGCTTGCAGATCACAATCATAGACCAGTAACAGTGGCTGGGTATGGACTATGGAGAGAACAACACAAGTAAAGAGATTGTTCAGCTATAGTTGCCCTCTGGTTGTGAAGCAAAGCAAAAACCTAAACGGAAAACCCGTCAGCCTCCTCCTAGCCGCTCCCCGCCTCCATTTCCACGACCACCACGGCACCACCACCGCGAGGCCCTCCACTCCAGCCGCCGCCTCGCCATTCACCGAGGCCACATCATCCTCCCGGTACCACCGCGACGCCTGGTCCTACGCTGCCCAAGACGAATCCTCATTCGCCGCCGCCGCCGGGACGACGAGATCGCGCTGCAGCCGCCGGAGCTGCGGAGGCTACTGGAGGCAGGCTCTGAGGGCCTCCAGAGGGAGGGTGTTGGAGGGAGGGCGGCGGCGTGGGCCCGGGAGGGTGGCGCTGGTGGGGACGGGCCCCGGGACCCGGAGCTGCTCACGCTCAAGGCGGTGTGGGCCATAAGACGGCGGACCTGGTGCTCTACGGCCGGCTTGTCTCCAATGATGTGCTCGATTTGGTCGGGGAGGACGCCAGGCTGCTCTACGTCGGCAAGACGGCCGGATACCACAGCCGCACCCAGGTCAGTGAGAAAGGTTGTTCAATTGTTGTTCAAATTCTGGTGGTTTGAGGTTTATATGTACATTGAAATCAATACCATTGATCTATATATTTGCAAGTTTTTCACGGCTGGTTGATGTAATGTAGGAGATTCATGAGTTGCTTCTGAGCTTTTCGGAGGCTGGTGCCAATGTGGTGCGGTTGAAGGGCGGCAATCCTCTGGTAATATGTTCTTGTTTGCGAACTTACCAAAGGTCCTGAGGATTCATGTTCCATTGCCGTTTGTTAAGACTAGCTGAGACATTAAATTGGTTTTGAGATTTTGCTGTTGGTTGTGTCATGTTTCATCTCCCTAACTAATTTTGTGAATGGAAGTGATAATTCGTTCTGGTTAAAATATTAATGTCATTGGTGAGGCTTTCGATCATAGCATTATGTATTTGGTTAGGTTTTTGGTCGTTTTCAGTGGATGAATTTGTATACCGGACACTGATTTTTATTATTACTGTCATCAGTCGATTATGACTCTCTGGGAAATGCAAGTTTTTCATTATGACGCTTGATTCATGAAACCAACAAATGATAAATTGGAAGAAAGGCTAACTTCCGTTTAGGTTACAGTTTGGCTTTTCATACTAAGGCCTTCATCCTGGGGAAAAACGACAGACAGGAGGAAAGAGGTCAAGTTCAATTTAGACTTTGGTCTGTGCTCATCAATGTAAAATGACAAGCCCTGTTCTGATTGAATTTCGTCAATCATAGAAATAGTTCTCCATGAAATTGCCTGGCATAAATTGAGAGGAACAATGAATATTCTCCTGTGCTGAAGCTGTATAATAGTTACTGACGAAGCACTCTCTATAATTTCTATGCTCGTGCTAGAAAACCAAAAGCCAAATGGAAGCATTATAGCATAACAAACTAACACGAAGAAAGATAGGGCTACCAACAACTTTTTTTTTTCATGCATGTTACTGCCAATATGGGGTGCTTATTCTGTTTTCATTTTTTTTTGTCAAAAAATAGATACAGTTTTATTCCAGCAGAAAACTCATGTTATCTGATATGTACCTTTACCATGGAGGGAGTATGCCAATGGGCAATAAATGTACATTTGTTGTTCTTTTCAGGTCCTTGGAAGGGGTGGAGAAGAGATGGAATTCCTACATCAAGAAGGAATTAGAGTTGAAGTTATCCCAGGTATAACAAGCCTATGATGGCAGCTTTGTGACCAGTTATGACTTGCTTGCATCCAAAAATCTGCAATTACTTCTGCTTCAGGAATTGCAGCAGAACTTGGTATTCCACAAAACCCATTGAGGTGTTGCTAACAGGTGAAGTTAGCATCTTTGCTCGCTCTTCTATCATTCTCGTGATGTGTCCAACTGATCTACTTGTCGTATGTTAGGAAACGGGACACGTGGTGACGACGGGCACTGACCGTTCCACAGACCACCGTTAGAGAGAGAGTTGACACGAGGATTTATATAGGTTTGGGCGCTAAGGTAGGCGCCTATTCTTGTCGATGTGCCCTTGGGCGGGAAGTAGAGGAAGAGTGAAAATGGTACGGATAATTTCCGAGAAATAAGCGCCTCGGATAGCAATCGGATAATTTTTCGGATATCCGGATATTTTGTTGGATCGGATCGGATCGGATAAAGTGTCCGGATATGGATCGGATCGGATATCTCGGATAATATTGGCGTTTTCGGATACTATCCGTCGGATAATATCAAATTCCGCCTCTTTAGCCTAGCCGACTTGGCCCATATGTCTGCACGCCCATCTAGATTTGAGTCAAGCGGAAGTGGAACCCTAGGTCGACGTCCGATCCACATCTTCAAGACTCAAGTCTCCAACTCGATCGTGGCGGCGGCCAGCGCTGGCCGTCCGCGTCTCGATCCTCAGTCGTCCCGCCTCCGGTCCCAAACTTCACCCTCCGGTCGTCGCCGGTGTAGGACTTCATGCGCTGCCTCGACTCCGACAGTGGATTCTGATGTACGTTTCCTTCCTGCCGTTTCATTGGGAGCGGTGGCAGGCGTAGCTCCCGCGGGAACTCAGTAGTGCGGCGCACCTCGCTGCTCGACGTGCTTGGCATCTCTTAGCGCTGACACTAGTTACGTGAGTACGTATTTCTCCTCTTGTCTGATTGATCACTTGTGAGGCTAACTGACAATTTGACAGCAACACACTCTAGTTTCCGACCTGCTCGTGTTTCTTTGTGGTCGTTGCCTCCTTGGTACCTTACTAAACTGCGTAAGAACAGGCTAATTGCTCGCTGTCCTGATCTTCAATATGCTGGTTTAGCAGGTTGTAGAGCTCATAACTAGTGTAGATTACTATAGAACTTGGTTGTTTGATATTCTAGTGCTATGCTTTCTTTTTTCTTTCGGAAGGATATTCTTGCGCTATGCTCTACCTTGGTTGTCACACTAGCTAGTCTCCGATCTTAGCAATGGCATTGCTTAGTAGTTGCCGGACCACTCCGCGTGCGCTAGTTTGAGATGTCTCCTCTGAGCAGTTTAAGTGCTGATCCGGTATGATTCGTTTCACTTGGTGGCTTTGATATGTAGTTTCAAGTATTTACATGACGGGAGTACCTCAATCTCAGTGGTTCTTGTGGGCATTTTGTTATCTATACCTGCTGCATACTGAGTCGTTATACTCTGCCTTTCGTTATTTTCATTTGTATCGTAAATATTTCTATTTCAACACTTACCATAGTACAGAAACTTAATAATTTTAGAATAATTTATTTGGAATATATTTTAATCAGAGTTATTTTTATGGCTAAGGACTTTTTATCTTCTGATTTTAAAACGGTTAGATGTTTCTCTTTTTTTGTAATAATTTATCTATTTCTGAGAATTGTTAACCATGCATTATCACCTTTTATTATATAATAGATTAGGTCCTTTGTGACTCTGTGTCATTAACACATATAGTACTAGTTAGCATCAATCTATCAAGCCTTTCATATTTTATCTAAAGCCACCCTCGATCACAATAACCTACAAATGCTTCTATTTTCAGTATTTATCTGCCGATGATCTTGTCAACATGAGCTAGATCCACTACAGAGAAGCTTCCAATTTTTAAGTACATTTTTAGCACTAGAAGGTGAACTATGTGGCAAACCGAGATGGGTCATCTGACTAGTTTGTAAATATGCACATCTGCTTTAATAATGCACTGATTAGAAGTAGGGATACCATGAAGGACCTCACCGAACATTTTCTATATAGAAGCAGGGATACCCTGCAATTTCTAGAAAATTTTTAGACCTGTAAGCCTCTGATATTTTGTTATTATAATTTGTTTCAGAATGGAATCAGGAAGCGCGAGTGCAAATGTTTGTGGTAGTGAGGCAGAACATCCTGCCGCACTTAGTGAAAGTGTGGCTACACCAAGTTCACTCCAATTACCGGAAGTTGCAGCTAGTAATGATGAAGGGGAAACAAGAAATCAACCTGAAGAAAATGAACCCCCCTCTAAGAAGGCAAAGACCTCCGAGGTTTGGAAATACTACGATGATATTTGGGTGATAAAAATAGGACCAGGATGGTGTTGAAATTAAGAGCAATGGGCAAAATGCAAGAAGTGCGTTACAAAGGCCACAAAAATACCATGAGAGGCACAGATGTTCGGAATCATATAAAAACAAGCACAATCTTGTGAAAGGGCAAAAGATTGGCAAGTAGCGATGGCACAATACAAACATCTGGTATGATCGAATCTAGCCTATGAAAGTGGCGTTAGCAATGGTTATGCATGAGTACCCCTTTAACATGGTAGAGCATGAGTATTTTATTGACTTCGTTAAGTCTTTGCGTCCTAGTTTCTCACTAATGTCTCGCATTAGTACAAAGAGTAGTATAATGGAGATGTTCGTAGAGGAAAGGAAGAAATTATATAACATGTTCAAGTCTATTTCATGTCGTTTTTCTCGCACCATAGACATGTGGATTTCAAATCAAAATAAGTGGTACATGTGTATAAATGTTCATTGGATAGATGACAATTGGCATATCCAGAAAAGGATTGTTAAATTCATGCATATGAAAGAAAACCATACTGGGCAAAAACCTAGCCAATGAATTTGTGAAGGGTGTGATGGCCATGAACCTTGAAAAAAAAATATTTGCTGTAACTCTAGACAATGCATCGGCTAATGACAAATGTGTCAAAGAAATTATTCCAATACTCATGAAGCATGAGCCTTTGATATGTGATGAAGTCTTCTTTCATGTGAGATGTTTATGCCATATTTTAAATCTTGTTGCTCAAGATGGCTTAAAAGCAGTTGCATCATCAGTCAAAAACATTAGAGAAACTATTGCAATTGTTAAAAATTCCCCATTACAGTGGGAGGAATTTCAGAAGTGTGCATTGGAATGTGGGTTAGATGTTAATAAAGGTCTTTTATTGGATGTTCCAACAAGATGGAACTTCACTTTTGCCATGTTAAGTAATGCTATTTATTTCAAGAGGGCTTTTGAAAGGCTGTTGTTCTTAAATGAGACCAAATATAGGAGATGTGCTCCGACAGATGAAGATTGGGATAAGGCACAATCTCTATCAATGTGTTTGCAAAAATTTAGTGATGCAACTGATCTATTCTCGGGGCATTTGTATCCAACAGCTAATCTCTTTTGTTGGAAATTTTGTGACATCAAATTAGCAATTGAAGAATGGAGTCATGACTGTGATGAAACAATTTCTTGTATGGCTAATGCAATGCAAGCAAAGTATGAAAAATATTGGGATAAATCTAACATAGCTTTAGCAGTTGCATTATATCTTGATCCAAGATATAAAAAGGCTACTAGAGTATTTTATGAAAAAGATCTACCGTGAGATGTATGACAGTGAACTTACTGCATTCATGGATGTAGTTAAACAATTGTTTCAAGCATACAATGTCATCACACCTGTTGCACAATATTCACAAACTAGTGAGGTTTCAAAATCTGTCACTATCACTCAAGAGATAGAAGAATATATGTATGACCAAACTATGCCATGATGACAACAATAAATTGGAAATCTACATGAAAGAACCATGCATAGGTATATTGAAACCAATAACGACAAGTTTGATAGACAAGGGACTTTTCCTGTCCTTTCACAACTAGCTTGAGATGTATTGGCTATTCAAAGCATGCAACTGCTAAAGCTATGTTAGATT
>JAYEVE010000236.1:0-55541 GCA_036346375.1 Guadua angustifolia
TTGCTAATTATGTTGTATGAATATCGTGGAGTGAAGTCGAGTTATGAACTCAAATTCAATTGATGAAAATGGTTTGAGTTGCAACAAGGGGTAGTTAAGTCGGGAGACGCTGGATTTAAAGTCAAGTAAAGTCTTTGGCGTTGAATGGTTTTATTATCAAGTTTATTACTTGATTGCGATGAATTTTGGTTAGTCAAGTTTTGTTCTAAATGGGTACAAATGCGTATTTTCCGGATGTTGCTTCCTTTGTATTACTTGCGCTTATGGTCACGTTCTTGTTTTACTTACGATAACCTGCAATTGTTACGCTTGTTGCACTTTGCTGAGTCCTGGACTCACGTTTGTTTGTTTCCTGTTGTAGGTACCTTGGAGTTGGCTCGTTGGGATGGGAGTAGTAGCACGTGCACGACTTCAGTCACTACCACCTCATTTAAATTAACTTGTAAAGTCTGGATGTAATTAACAAGGTTGTAATGTGCTGTTCGTCGTGGAGTTTATTACTGTCTATTGGATGTGTGATTGGATGTGTGATTGGATAACTAAGGACCTGCTAGAATGATATCATATTATCTGCAATGTTTTCTGTCTGCTGAGTGGATGCCCTTCTTTCCAGGAAGGTCATGCCGAAATTTTGAACTTTTTGCTGACTTAGTTTCAATCGGTTTTAGAGTTAGCGGTTGTTTTTAGACACTTCTGTTGAGTTGTCGTTGAGTGTTTAGAGTTTTGGGTAGCACTCGCGGTGCGATTGGCGCCGGGGTGTTACACTACTATTAGAGAGGAGAGGTAGATTTTAGATACAAACACTCCAACAATTTCTTACTGAAGCTTGTTTTTAAAAGACTCAAAATGAATTAATTATTAAAGTGGACCAACATGCGCCATCCTTCTTTACCTTTCTCCAACTTCCTCACCTTCCCTTTTCTTCGTCCAAGTACGCAACCTGTTACTCATACAAATAACAAGCGCTCCGCCCCCCCCCCCCAACCCCTCTCCCCATATGACAAAAAAATCTGATATGGCAAGAGTAACAAGTAAAAAGAACAATTAGGACTGCCCTTAGCTGCATAGGTGTTTCTACATTGTTTTAACTATACAAATTTTTTATGCGGTTGATGTATAGTCCTTTTAGTGGGTATATATAATTCAGTGTTTAAATAGTTCCCATGTGTTTTGGACACTTGGGATACTCCATTTCGCAAAGAACTAAGTATTTAAGTGTGTATGTAGGCACCTATCGAAGGGGCGGCTAGATAAACAACAGGTATGTGCAGCCTATGTATTGGCATATTTATTTATTTATGGGTTTGTTATCCTAAACTAATTAATAGGCCACACACATTAGCTGATTAAAAACAAATCAGCCCTCATATGTATCCCTGAGTGAGGCGCCCAGGAACATTATAAGTCAACCAAAATCCAAGAAACAAAAACTCTGCAAAGAACGAGTAGATAATTACATATGAAGTTTACTAAGGGTTGGGCAATAGCATAATCAACAAACAATCACTTTAGAAGAATAGTACAAGCTAACCTTAACTTCAAACGGATAATAGGACATTACCTTGTTAATAGGACATAATCCAATGTAATTGCTGTTTTCATCTTCATAGTGGATATGTTCCATGAGATTGCTCAATGCTCTTTCTCTTAACTTGTTAATCGCCACCAATTTAACATTGGCTCCACAAAATTATTCAAACAAAGAATGGCCATATTTTGCACCCATGAAGGGGATAGATAAGGTCATCAGAGGGACAAAAATAAAAAGAGTCAAGCTTTAATTCAGAATAAAGATATTTCTTATAAAATAGAAAAAGCCTTTTACCCCAACAAATTCATTCTCAAGATAAAACATTAAAAAAACTCTTATCCTCGTCTCTATATATCATATGTTATATCATTAAAATAAATTTTTATGGTAGAGTACAACGTTTATTTATGTCAGGCCTCTGATCGATGGCGCTTTATCAAGCCATATTCATAAAAGTGAAACAATTTGAACGCGATGTCACCGCCATTTTTCTCTTTGGAGAGAAAGCATCTCTACTGTTTTTAAACTTGCATCAACATTGTCTTATGTGTTCATTTAAACAAACCCACATGGTTAACATCAATTATATACCACCACATAAATGGGTTTTTCAAGAAAAAGACCAGTGCTAAATTCAGAAGACACTACCACACAAAAAGGAGGCATCACTAGCACATTATCTCATACTGTTCGAAACTTCGCCTCAAAAAGCCATCTACGAAGGCCACAAAAAATTATGCTAGAACTACCATAGATGGTTACCACAAAGAAGCAGATTGTGTAAAGCATGAACTATCTGTGCGTAGATAATTTTCATAGATCGTTCATAGAGAATAACCATCTGTGAGATAATACAGATGGTTGAAGTTAACAAGCCATCTGTAATGTACAAAATAATCACAAATGGCGGACTTTTATAAACCATCTATGATATAACACAAACAGTTGATATCTCGTAGCCGTCTGTGATTAGTCAACTCGTCACAAATGGTTATGTTTGTTTGATAGTCTATTTTGCATCATAGACAGTTTTTCTCCTTAGCCTTCTCTGATGTGTTAACCTTTCACAGTCAATATAGTTTCTAGAACACTGTCTGCGGTATTTCATAGATTGTTGTTTGTTAATAACCATCTGTAATAAATTACGACTTTAGATCTAGGTCTGGACATTTGTTCTCTCGAGCTTAGTTCACTAGTTCACTCGAACTTATTGGTTCTTTCGAGCTCAGCTCTTTACAATCATGGGTTGGAGGCGATTTTGTAAAAAAAAAAGACCAAGGGAATTCAAAAGGAGCTACTATGCATTTTTGTTTTGAAGATCTAAGAGGTTAGTATTTGGATTTAATTTGTTTCATGCGTACCTTGTTTAACCCTAGATCTAGTTGAGAAGAGAGAGGGATTGGATGAAAATCCATTAATAGGTATTAATTACGGAGTAGAGTAGGCATATCTTTCGATTAGGGAGGAGAGCATAAAAAAGAGGGAATATAAAGACACCATACTTGTTTAATTCACCCTAGCTATTTGGTTAGTTGGTTATGTGAGATAATTTTTTTTTGTTTACGATCATTGATTAAATTTTAAATGGAACAAAGATGGATGTATACTAAGAATTGCGTGATGAAGGAATACATATATGGCATCTCCTCTTTTAAAAGAGTTGCCTAGCAAGATATGGAGAATAACGGCTTAATATATATGCACTGTCCTTGCATAGATTATGAGAATGTTAATATGTTCACAAACATAGCTCAGATTAAAGCCCATTTGATTCAATGTGGTTTCAAAAAGGGGGTATATATGTTGGAACAGTCATGGTGACGAGAAATTGGATGAAGCATGCATGAGTCAAATTGAGGAATATGATGTGTTGGACACTAACGACGGTTTCGTTGAGGGCATGCTCGATGAAAATAATTTAGATCGGATGTTGCATGATGCAAAACAAAATTGTAGCAAAACCCAGCATGGTAAATTCAACTGCTTGATCGATGACTCGGAGAAACTGTTCTTCATAGGTTGCAAGCGAAATACATGAGGTTGGTCTCCATACTAGAACTATTAAAATTGAAAGCATGTAATGATAGAATTACAAGAGCCCCATGAGGCTGTTAGATTGTTAGTGGATATGCTTCTAGAGGGAAACTGTTGCTAACAAAGACCTACCAAGCGCAAAAAGCTTTTGTGTCCCTTGAGAATGGATGCGTAAAGAATATATGCATGTCCCAAAGATTGTATCCTTTACCATAAAGAGTATAAAGATATGAATGTTTGACTAGTTTGCAGCACATACCGATACAAATGTAAGAATTGTTCAGATGATGGTGATGTTCCTGAGGTGAGCAAGGACCTCCTACTAAGGTTCTATGATATTTGGCTATGATTCCCCGCTTGAAGCATTTTTTTACAAATCTTAAGGAGGCAAAATTAATACACTAGCACTCGAAAAGAGTGTAAGAAAGATGGGAAGCTAAGACACCTACTAGGGATGGCAACGGGTACATACCCGTCGGGTATCGGCCACCCATACCCGTACCCGTCAGATGAAAAATCACCCGTTAATTTACCGTGCATTCACCACGGGTAGAACTTCTTCCCATACCCATACCCGCCGGTCCTTTTCACCGCGGGTCACCCATACCCGTTAATTTAGTGAACACAATTTTAGCCAATAGCTCTTCACCGACGTTGATGAGTAAAGGAAGTAGAATCGAATGTAAGTAATGTTGCATCGGCCTATAATCTTGCTTTCGGCAATGAAATTGGGTATCCGAATGTTGAGGAAAAAAAACTGCTATGAAGACCATGATATTTAGAATTAACCTAGCTTCAACAACTTCAAGAATCAAAGAATATCAATAATAGTTACCAGGATTTTTTAGGACAGAGCTTCAAAAACTTCAAGAACACTTTATTGATGATCCGTGATTGGAGACACTTTCTCTTGAATTGGAGATTTGGATTTTGGACTTTTGGAGTCTAGTTTTCGAGGCGGAATTGAGATTTGGACTTTGGAGTCTAGTCGTCACTCGTCAACTGGGCCTGGGCTTAGGCCGCTCCCACTTAACGGGTAAATGGGTAGACGAATGCACGGTGGAATTACCCGCACCGTTCAGTCATACCCGATGGGTACGGGTTTTCTCCCATTAACGTACCCACGGGTTTGATTTTTGGACCATATTTGCACCCTAATGGAGTAAATACCCATCGGGTATCGGGTTTCAGGTACCCATTGCCATCCCTACACCCTACTAATTCTCTGCAGTGGAGAAACATTGATACAGAATTTATCAACTTTGGTGTGAAACTGAAGAATGTTAGATTTGGCATGAGTACCGACGGAATGAATCTATTTGGTAGCATAAGCAGTCGTCACAGCTCTTGGCTTGTGCTGCTTTGTAAGTACAACATCCCTCCCTAGTTATGTATTAAACTCAAGTATATCATGTAGTTGCTACTTATCCTGGCACAAAAATAACCAGGAAACAATGTAGATGTGTACCTAGTACCATTGGTAAAGGACTTGCTAATAATATGGAACGAAGGGATGCAGGTATGGGAAACATACAAATGAGAGTACTTTACTCTATGTGCTATGATATTCTGCACCATTAATGATATTCTTGCCTTTGGTTACTTATCAAGACTTAGTATGAAAGGAGCCAAAGCTTATTCTCGATGTTTAGATGACACTGAGAGCATGTGGCTTAGTAACAGCTGAAAAACTATGTACATGCATCACCGTCGATACCTTCCAAAGAATGACGCATCTCGCAAGATCAAGAGAGAATTTAAGGGGCAGAAGGAGGATGGTTTAGCCCCAAAACCCATGAGTGGGAAAGAAGTCTATATTCGGGTCAAGGATATCGATGTTGTGTTTGGAAATGGTCATAAATTGATAATTCGTGAGAAGACCATATTTAAGAAGAGGTCGATCTTTTAGGACTTACCATACTGGGAGCATCTAAAGGTCTGGTATTGCATTGATGTCATTCACATGGAGAAAAATGTCTATGATAATTTGATTGGTGTATTGCTAAATATTCTGGGCAAGACAAAGGAAATGATCAATTCATGGTGAGATACGGTTGAAATGAATATCAGGATGGAGCTAGCACTGAGGGAGGACACAAAAGGCCATACGTACATCCCCCAGCATGCTATACTTTGCGAAGGTAGAGAGAACATAATTTTGTATGTGTTTGCATGATGTGAAAGTTTCATCTGGCTGCTCTACAAATATGAAGAAGCACGTGTGAATGGATGATTTGAACATGCTTGGCATGAAGTCTCACGACTATCACATGATGGTGACACAGATGCTTCCCGTTTCCATTAAAAGTATTGTGCCCTACAAGATTAGAGAGACGATCACAAGGTTGTGTTGTTTCTTCAATGCAATCTTTCAAAAGGTCATTGATCCCGACGGTCTCGACGCTAGGAAGACTGAGGTGGTTCAGACTCTCTGTTAGCCTGAGATGTATTTTCCTCCATTATTCTTTGATATCATGGTCCATATCATTGTTCACATTGTTAGAGAGATCAATATATGTGGGTCCGTGTTTCTACGTTATATGTGTATATTTTCAAGGTACATGGAATTTCTAAAGGCCTATGTTAGGAATTTCTCCCATCCTGAGGGTAGCATCATTGAAGGTTAGTAGCAAAAGAGGTTATTGAGATCTACGTTGATTACATAGCTGAGATAGACCAATAGGCATACTTGCATCTCGTCATGAGGGGAGGCTTGATAGTGTTGAAACCATTGGCTAGAAAACAACCACCACTGATTTTGATAGGTACTCTAAAGTACGGTTTATGGTCTTGCAACATATAGTAGAGGTGTCCCCGTACATTGATGAGCACAAGGACATGCTATGACAAGAGAATTCGAGATGGTCCGAGGTTTGGATCATGGGAGAACATAATCACCGGTTCAAGGTGTGGATGAAAGTGCACTTGAATGGGGAGTTAGCAATTGTTATCCTTAAATGGTTGGTAAAAGGACCAAAATTTACAGTTGGGACATGGCAAGGATATAGTATCAACGGCAACACATTTTACACGAAACAAAAGGATGGAAAGAGCACTATGCAAAATAGTGGAGTAAGCATAGATGCATTTCACGAGGAGTTAAGCATGATTGGGCCAATGAGGATGTTACATGGATTGAGTCTGTACTACGGGTTTAGAGAGGAAATTTGGGAGCTCGACTATGTACTATTCAAGGTGTTAAAGTTGATAGGTACGATATCACTTTTGTGCACCCCGCCAAGCAAACCCTTCAAGTATTTTTATTCCAGTGACCAAGAAAACAAAACGTGCCATGTTGTTGTTCATGCTAAGAGAAGGATTGTTGAAGTAGAGAATGTTAGAGATGACAATGAATATAATCAGTTTGATGACATAACACCATTTGGTGATGACATACGAATAGATCTAGGAAAATTATGAGGAAACTAGCTATGCCCACATTGATCACCAGGAAGGGCTATACTTCAAAGGTAATCTACTATTCACATCCTTTTGGTTCTATCAAGGTATCTCATTGTACTCTTTCCGCCTTTGCAGGTCTATGGCAAGTGGAATAGAGAGGCCAAGAAGATGATTCTAGCAAAGTTAGAACTTGTAAATTAATTGGGATTTCATAATTTCGAGAACATGAAAAGTTCCATTTCATTGGTCTCTAAGTTAATGAAACTATGACATAATATCAGATGCAGCCAAGTTGCTAAAACATTGTCTTTGTCAGTTGGAGTGGTGAAAATAATATTACATATGACTAACTTGAAAACCATCTATGCTATAACACCAACACGGATGGATTAACAATTGTAGCCGTATGGGATATGACACATAAGGTTTTTTATCGTAACCGTCTATGATGTGTGACAGTTGGTTTGTTTACAATAGCCATCTGTGATATAACTCATCACAGATGGTTAATACATGAAACCATCTATTATACTCTCCCTGTTGTTTCAGATACTCTCCCACACTATATATTTGAACATACTGCCCCATCATTTCAAATACTCACCCACACTTAGTGCATTCTTCTCGAAATATAGGGTTACCATCATTGTTGTCTCCGAGACTCACGTTGCCATCCTTTCTGCCCACCCCATCACCACCTCCATTCTCTAGCTCCACCTCATCTCCTTCTCCCTCTGCCACTCCCTTTGCTGGCACCACCCCATCGTTGTCTCCCACCGCCGTCTCCACCCCATCACACTTCACTCCATCGGCTCCACCACGTCACCGTGAGTATAATATCGGTCACCATGTTAACTAGCATGGCAATGATGTTTAAAAATCATAGCTTAAAGATTTCCTACATATTTGCCCTATATTCTTTTATGTACTTGTTCTCACATATAAGGGCTAGACATAAAGTACTTGAGTAAGAAATTTAGATTAAGGACCTACACATGTTAGCCATTTTTCAGGTTGGCAATGGTCACATTCTTGCTAGGGAACTCAAGGTAAAACACTAAAACCCTAAAGTCTAAACCCTAAAAATAAAATATGTTACTTCATTTATTTGAATTGTTTACAACATAAACTTTTAATTTGAATGCTAGGCACATAAACATTGATACATAACTCTCAAATTTTACATAGTACTACATTTTCTTTGCATCATACCTAGCTTAATATATAGCCTGTACATATGACCATTTTGCATTTGTAGTGTGTTTCAGTTATGTTATTTTCTTGCCTTACTGTTAAATATGTTGAGCAGAGATATGGATGTCACGTTGGGCCAAAGTGCTGCACCCAATGAACTCGACCCATTCATAGTGACCCAGCATAAAATCTGAGCTCTTAGGAGCTGATTGGCATGCAAGGTCCCATCTGGGGGGAGGAAGCATGTCATTAAGGAATTCAGCTCCATTAGGGTCCTAATAGCTCCAAAGAACACTTCCATTGTGTTTTGAACCACATGTGGCCTACTTGCAAGGGAACGGGTATCAATCACCATCCCTACATGCAAGGTCATCACAGAGGATGACAAGGAAATGCCTTAGGAAGATATCAAGGTAGCCTTTGTAATCCCTGAGGAGCTCGAGCACCCTATGCACCAACAAACTTTGCTATCAATGTGCAAGGCCTGGGAGACCTTCAAGAGCATACTTGTCATTGAGGACGTGATCAAGTCGACAAGCCCACTCAAGAAGTACCCATTCGTGACTCTGGTGGCATGGGAGGAGTTTGTGAACAAGAAGAGGACACTGGAGTTTTAGGCACGGTGTGCGAGGAACAAAGCTATCCAAGCACAAAACACCCACCCGCACTATCTAGGCACTAGTTGGTATGTGGGGAAGATTGCTTCTTGGAGGAAGCAGAATTAGGAAGCCAAACAAGTGTTGACATCTGTGCCCTTCATGAGGATAATAGACAATCGAGCCCCCAATTGGGTGCTGGCAAGAATGAGGACGACCTTGTCAAGAATGAGGACGACCTTGTCATGGACTATCTTAGTTGTTAACCCTACTAATGAGACCTTCGTAAAACAACTAGTAAGCATATCTACCTTGGTAAGACCATCACACGATCGGCTTCGAATCCTAATGAAATAATTTTTAACCTGTTGTAGGAGGATTTGAGTGTCAAGAAATCACTAGGTTCTTTCCAAGCTATGGGGGAAAAAGATGTCCTTTCAATGACATTGGGAAACAAGGAGCACCAGACGTGTGTGAGGGCCGGGTGTTACGGTCCCTTGGAGGGACGTTTTCCCCAAAAGCTTGATGCGAGGAGGAAGAGGAAGAAGCCGTTGCATGGGTGGATAAAAGGGGAGCTCTGATTGGCGATGGAGTAGCATAACACTGAGCTCAAGTGCTAGCTAGTTCAAATGCATGAGTGGCTTGAAACACTTAGTCAGCCCCAGGCCGCAAGGGACACTCCTAAATTCAGCCCTAGTGTCCACTGTAGTAGTTGTGCATTCATACTACTGCAACAAAACAATGCCTAGTATACGATTGACTATTTGTAGGTAATGTCTGGTTTCCCTGTGAAAAAGTATCTTGTTATGCGATTCTGTGTACTAATGTCACCATAATTGTGAACTATTTTTTAGATATATGCCTCATGTAGGATTTAGCTCCACATTAGCGTCTCCTTTCTAGTCGAGGCAGGATGTGAGTTTGTATTTTTCATGCTTGATAGGGACGGTGGTCCACGATAACCCTCTAGCGACTGGAGGTTGAGGTGGATATTGTGCACGAACTTTTCAAGACCATCCTGCTAGAGAAGCCGTCAAATGATGAGGTGACAACGCTCGAGGAGGCCATCCACATGTTCATGTAGTGGCCCAAGAAGGACATTGTCCTTAACATGGAGATGTCTCCTGGAGCACCTGACCACCTCGACAACTAACTTCACCTTGGCAAGGAACTCCTCCACCTCAGCAACTAACTCCTTCAACGCGTCAATCATCTTCTCTATCTCACTAACCGAGTCCTCCACCTCGGCAACCGAGCCCCACACCTCAATCACCGACCCCTCCATCTCAGCAACCGAACCCTCCTCCACCTTGGGAACCGACCTCTCAGCCACCTCGGCAAGTGTCCACTCCTCTTGCTAATGAATATAAGTCATAGCAGCAATCATTGGGGTTCCTAGAAGAGCAAATCTACTAAGAACAACCCTCCAAAGGATCTTTTGAAGCCCTAGGGACCATTGAAATTCACATTAGGAAAGCCCCTTATTCCCGACTAGGTCCTAGGCACTATTGGAATGTTATGCCATGCTTTTTATGGATGGTACATACAGAAGGCCAACAAGACAAATGCCGCTTCTAGTTTCATGGTCAAATTCTCATAGGACCATTTAAACCATGAAGCAGGGTGCACTCTAGTGTATTACGAGGACTTATTTTAGCTCTTCAACCTCATTAAGCTTGACATCTCAATCCTACGGTCCTGGATGCTGTAAGTACCTATCATCCTATGCCTACTAGCCATTACATTATTTGTACGAATAAATATATAATAGCAATTGGTCTATCATTTATTTTGTAGCACAAAGATGGGAAATGGTCGAATTCCTGGACCCTGGCTTGATTGCCAAGGAGAAAATAAAACAAGAAGAAAATTTCATTGTCGATTACATAACACGAGTGTTGTAAGCTCAGGTCGATAAGGAGTACATACTTGCAGTGTACAATCAGATGTGAGTTGCTTTTTTCATTATTTCTTCATAGATCATTGCTTCCATACACATTCTAAACATATGTAAAATGTCTTCATGATGTGTTACTTGTAGGTTCTATTGTATTGTCTTGGTTATCATAACAAGAAACAACAAAGTTTACTACTTTGATTCCATGTTGAGGAGTAAGCACGACTTTCATCCTTTGTAAGATATATTTAATAGGTAAACATGTTTTTTCCTTGTTGACTGTAATTGTCTCCCATCTACATTTCCATTACTTAAGAAGTGTCTTTCGAGAATTAATGTACATAGGGTTTTCAATAATTTCATCGATTGTGGAGGGAGACACGAAAGGAGCAGGGCTATAGTCACTTGCATGTGATGGACTTTCGGGTGTATGCTACATTTCAGACATAAAGAATTATCCTAATGTCCCTCCAACTAACAAAAATATATTGTATTTTTGCAGTACCATCAGTAGCTAAAAGAACATCCATGTGGCTTCTATGGGATGTACCACATGTATAACCTCATTGATGCTTACCGTCCTAATATATCCAAGGTATGCAATCCGAATTGCATCAATTTGTCTACCATTTCATTCTTTGCAATTCAAACTCTTCAGTAACAACTATTCTTTCTTGCGATAGGATGCTAAATTCTCCACATCTACCTTTCCCCCGAACGCTCTCAAGATGGTTCGAGGAGAGCTCGCCACATTCTTTCTCGCTGATGTGATCCATTGCAAAGGCAAGTTTAGGGGCTCAGACAATTCCTAGGGACATTTATTCATGTAACCACAGATTAATTGCCATGTGATTTTTTCTAAATGTAAATTGTGTACATTTTTGAACTGTTTATTGTTATGTGTTTGTGTTGTAAATTGTGAATACTTGTCATGTTATCTATATGTTTATATAAATTTGTGTTATCTGTACAAAGGGCATGATTCTTGAGACTAGCTGTAAAATAGAAAAAATATTATTAAAAAATACAAATCACATATAGTTTTGCGGTAATAACCATCTATGATTAGAAAGAATACCAGATGGTTCTTTCTCCCGAGCCATCTGTGATGCGTCATTATCTCAAATGGCTTGAAATGTAACTAACCGTCTATGATAGTTAGTTACTAATAACAGATGGTTCTCTAATAAGCAATGGCATATATATGATATTTACTATGCACTGACAGTTTGTTTGTAATATAGCCATTTGTAAGTTTTTATCAAAGACAGTCCTAAAACCATCTATGATGATATCTGATTATCACTAATCCTTTTTTGCAGATGGTTCACTAATCGTCTTTCAATACAATTTTTAACCGTTTGTGATATTCTTATGTGTGCTAGTGGAACAATATGTTGGGTGGGTTGTATCTTTATTTTGGGATATTTGACCACGTGACCTCTTCTCTTATATAAGTTTCAAAATATGCCTACACAATGCAACTCCAAATTAAGTGTATTTTGGTATTTATTGAAATTGTCATGCTGAATGATCAATGGTAGTATATAACAAAACCTGCTAAAGTCTTATTGACTATTACAAAAATTCACTCGGCTCCTCGGCTCACTTCGGTGGCAATTTGTCTTAGCAACACAAAAAGAATAACGAAAGTGCGCTGAAGGTAGTTTCAAAACTAAACAACATTGTAGTGGTAGATAGAAATTTCTCCCTAATGGCTCGCTCAACAATAATCATACATATGCGTAGAAACAGGATTATACCTAGAATCAGTACAGTTTTAGAGATTCAAAGGATATAGTAACAAACCTTGGCACATGAACTCCGAGCCTTGTTCCAGTTGATCTCATTGTATGGTATATTGTAAAGCTCTTCTCTTATTGCTAATATAGTTGGAGTGATGGGCCCAACAAATTTTTTCGCATAAATATAAGACATTGGCATGTAAACCATCCGGCAAAAGCACCAAAATTTCCTGAAAACAATGTGTAGGCATAAAGTACATCCAAATGCATAAAAAATAAGTACATCTGTGAATTAATTTGAACATATTTGCGAGACATAAAAAATGGTGACATAATAATAGCACGAAAAATACAGCAATTAATGGGAGAGTTTTCTCTAAGAAATGTCAAATTGTTGTCCTATAGCTAGTGCGAGACTTGGAACAACCTGAATGAATTGATTTGAACATATTTGCAAGACATAAAAAAGTAGCGACATAATAGAAGAACAGAAAAAAAAATACAGGATACGGATAGTTTTTCTCTAACAAAATGTCAAATTGTTTTCCTAGCTAGTGCGAGGTTCGGAGCAAATACCTGGATGAATCGGCAGAAAATGTGGAACCATCCATAACTCAGGAATAATTGGATTATTCCCTGACCAATCATACACACCGAGTACCTTTGGTTAAAAAGAAGATTGGCTTGAATTAATTTCACTCAAATGGAGAACGAATGGAGGTTAATTATATATACCATTAAGGTGGCACAAGGTAACAACTATTCTGTCAGATTAGTCGTCGATAACGTTTCCATGATATCCAATATAAAATGAGTAATTAATATGGTAAATCTAAAACAAGAAGCATTGTCAATCTATTCAAAGAACATCATGTAATTAGGATTAGGTTCAAATTTCATTTCATGGTGATGGCTTAAAATTTAGTTCTTGTCATTTATTTTGTTACAATCCATACGGAGAGATATATCTTTGCCCACTGTGGTGCTGCAGTTGCACTTCCGTGAGATAAAATCCAAGCACGCCCTTTGGACAATGCATCATTCTCTCCACCAAGCTCCTCGCCTAGGAGCCTTAAGGTAGCGTAGTTTACGCATGAGCCAAACATGGTGCTCGGGCCAAGAGTGTGGGTGCTCCACCCACCATCTTCATTCTACATGTATTACATTTTGTATAAAATTTGTTATACTTTGATTTTGATATAAAAATGTTTATTAGAATGAAACCATAAGAAAACATTGCCAAGCATACCTGGATGTTGTAGATGTAACGACACATCTCACGCATATGCTCCGATGACAGAACATCATTAAGTGATCCAGTTACATGTAAACCAAATATCTGAAGGAGATAGAAAAAATGGCAGTAACGTGAATGTAACATTTGTATATGGCCCCAAATCAAAGCACGGTTATGACTTATGAGGATGTTGGTATGCAATCATAGCCGGAACTAGTGAATTGAAGTTTACAAGTAACGAAAATGAACAGTTGAAGTAGCACTATTTATATATTGCAATTAATAATTGCCCCTTAAGGAAATACTGTTGAGAATCATGGTATGGAAACCCTTATCTAGACATCGATTGTTTTGTTCTTAAAAATCATCCAAATTATGGGCTATTAGATCAAATAAAGGAGCTATTCGATTAATACCCTCTCTTGCCTCCTATCTGGACATCGATCTCGAAAACCAATCCAACGCTTAAAAAACTAGATGATATTTTCTAACAAAAACATCCGGATGACAACTATCAAAACCCTAAAAAAATCACGTTAGAAGATGAGACAGAGGCTTCAATAATATACAACATTGAAATGTTTTTAAGATCTGAAAAGATAATCTTTTAGCTTATGTTTCTTTTTGTGTTGATAGGTGGACCTTTAGTTTTCGTGTGTGCGCTTGTGTGTAAGCCGCTGGTGGATTCTGACCGTGATGTCACATTAGCAAAGAAATAATAATAAAATAAATAAATAAATGACATACATGTTGTAATACCTATTCCCAAACCTCGTTCTGTGTTGCCCTAAGTCTTTAGGTAGCAAGAAATGAAAGAAAGTAGGAATAAAAGAATGTCGGTCATGCCGGGTGCATGCGCGTATTCGTACGTGCTGGAAATAAGAGGACATATATATGACATCCCTAAATTTTATGTATGAATTAATAAGATAAAAAATTATCTTATTAATTCACGATGCAAGTTGTGCCTCCTGCCCTCACGATGCAAGTCATGCCCATGTCCAGTGCAGCATCGCCATGCCTGTGACCGTGAGCCTGCTGCAGAGCTGCTGCATGCTGCGACGTGGGCTGCGGGCCGGGCCGAGCCTCTGCTGTGCTGCCGCTGCACATGCCTCTAGCTGTGCCACGGTGAGCATGGGTGAAAAATGCCACCATGGTGTCACGCCACCGCCATTGACTGTGCTAGGGTTGAAACATAAACGGATCCAGTGCGGGCAGGCAATTATATCAAATCCGAACCTAGTACGGGTCAGATTGGGTTGAATCTTAATCTAGTTCTTTATTGATAGCGTAGTGGAGTAGACAATAGCCTCTGGAGAAATTTGAAAGTTTTTATTATTTTAAATAGGAATGTTCCTATCAATATTCAAAACATTTAAATTTTAAATAAAATTTATAATACAATTTCTAAAGTGATACTATATCTAATATGAGAACTAATATAGTTGAGTTTCTTTTGAATTTTATGTATCAATTCCAGCAAAAAAAAAAGAGTCTCCACTCCCAAAAAGAAACCAACTGTGTTTCCGAAAACAAATCTTGGCCCCCTGTTTGATCTATTCACTGAAGTAGAGTTTCTCTTCCTCGGCGACTATACCGCACGCACATACATAGGCGATTGCAATGGAAGGTCAAGTCTCTCTCCCCTGTTCTGGCTTTATTTGCATCAACTGTATCTTGATTGTATACTCATCTGTAGTTTCTGGAGTCAATATATACATGTGTGATTATTAGTTCTTTTGGATCTTTTGTGATCACTTTATTATGCTACTGTGTGCCTCCTGACAAATATTTTTTCACATGGCTGTGCATGCTGGAGAAGAGGGACACATGTAGCGCCTTTCATAATCTGTGCGATTTTTTTCTAGTCTTTGTTACGATTATTTATATAAAGTTTCACTGGAAGAAGTTTGGAGGCTCACCAAGTAGTTGTGAACTTGTGATATTTCCTCATTATGCTTTGCTGCTTCCAACTAACTGATTATAGAAAACCCCATTTATCTTCAAAATAACTGATTATAGAAAATCCAAATTATTGTACCTTTAGGTTACATGTGGGTGAGAACCGTAGTTGGCATCAAGGGTTATACGGGTTTTTGGACCAAGCCTTCACTATATTTTTGTAAGATTTATTTGTTTAAATTTTATTTGATATGCTGACACTAATTATAACCCATGCACTTGTCAGTCTTGCAAGCAAGATGATTGGGCACTTGAATCGTCTAATATGACGCGGAGGCTGGTGGTGACCATCTAATGGCCGACAGTCTGCCGTCGGGCATACACCGTAGGCCATAAAAATCATTGACGGTACCATCGGGTACCACTTGAATCCCTGACTACAGATGGCCAACAGGACATTGCCGATGGTTATCTAGCCGGCGGTTTATTAACCCACTGCTACAGAATCAGTAATTCTTGCCGCTATATCACTGCTGGTTCATCAAAAACTGGTAGTAATAATATTATCATTGTCGGTTCAGATGGAAAACTGGCAGTAAACCGACTTTTACTGATGAATCGGCAGTGATAAATCCCTTATTACTACGGTTCGAATAAAAACCGGCAGTGATACCATCACTGTCATTTTTTAGAAGAACCAACAATGATAAATCCCTTATTACTGCCGGTTCGGAACAAGAATGCCAGTCACAACAAAACCACCATTTATTATGGAAAATGACACTTCACGGAATATCCCTTCAGTTTTTTTTTTCTATTTTTTGAATATGACACAAATACCATGGCGAAAGGCCAGGAGGGAATAACATCATTGGTATTCAAGGATTGTCATTGACCATAATAAATAATTATTGTGATGTCACTCAAACTTCTTTGCGAGGTTATTGAGCAAATATCCCCTTCAATTAATAAAATGCATACCATGAGAGGTAGGATGAACAAGATCCCGCTATAACCACCGGGCCAATGTCCGTCATGTGCTTGCAAAGTAGAATATTGATAAAGAACGCGCCTCAATGCCAATAATATAATTTCTTCCGTGACTTCTGAATTCCCCTCAAGCTTGATGGCTGGAAGGTATTTTTGGTGCTGGTTTTGTCTTGCATACTGCGAGAGAGATACACTATAAGACTTATGTAAGAGTTGAAAGAATTATAAGAATAATAGTTGAAAAAATATAAGAAAATATAATGTGGAGCCAGCATACTGTTAGTCAACAAATAATGGAAAGTAAGCATGAAAAAAAGATGTATAATCCTTATATTAGATCCTGGGGGATTCCGGCCACGCACGAGAGCCACGTCGTTTTTCACCGACACGTTCACTCCGCGCAAAGCAACATTGTCCGGTTTCGCCATGCTTTGATATGGCTTAAATAATTTTTTCCCCGCTTGGTCACCATGGCCCATGTGGCGCGGTGGGAGCGTTACTTGCCGCAACACCGCAAGCACGTGTTTTAGCACCCACTTTCGTGCGAGCGAGCATCGCCCAGCCGATTTTCCCCCGTGGGACGCATGACGCATCCATGTGGCATTTGTTTTTTTGCAAAATGGCCTTTGAAAATTCCCAAAATTACATACAGATGCCTTTTAGCCCCAAAAACCCAAATCCATTGCTTTTTTACATAAGACTTCTGAAAAATCTGAAATTATGTTTGGGTTCCCTTTTTTCGAATAACCCCCTCAGAAATTTTTGAAATTGTGTCCATGTTTGTTTTAGACCCCAGTTTTTGTGAAAAGACACCCAAAAATTCTAAAAAATACATACACGTAATTTTTTCCCCTGGAAATCCCTAAAAATGCAAAATTTTGTTTTAACCCTCACAGGCTGTCCGAAAATTATGAAATGAAAGTCAATTTTTGAAATTACATCCGGCTCCACTTTTCCCCCAAACAAACCCTCTCCGAAATTTTGGAAATTACATCTAAGTCAATTTTAGAGCCTGACTTTCTGAGAAAAGGCCCCCAAAAATTTCAAAAAATACATCCAAGTCATTTCCTAGGAAAGGCCCAAAAATACAGAAATTCATTTAAACCTGCACAGACCATCCAAAAATTTTGAAATCTAGGTCTTTTTCTACGAAAAGACCACCAAAAAAAGAAATGCGGTTTTTTACTGTCCCTCCAAAAATTCCGATATTACGGCAGGGTCTACTTTTCCCTAAGAAGCCCCTCTTGAAAATTTTGGACATTACATCTATGACTGTTTTAACACCCAATTTTTTGTGTAAAGATCCTCAGGAATTCTCAAAATTACAACCATGTCATTTTTTCCAAGAAAGGTGTAAAAAACCCAAAGTTCATTTTCGCTCTAAAAAAACCTTGAAATTACGCCCAGGACCACTTTTCCTGAATAGACCCTCTTGAAAATTCCCAGAGTTACATCTGGATTCATTTTTGCTACGAAAAGGTCCCCCAAAATTCTATCCGGTTGCACTTTTTTCGACAAACCTGCCCCAAGAATTCTGAAACAACATCAAGTGTTACAACCAAACCCCTTTTTTCGTGAGAAGACCCAAAAAAACTAGAAGAAGTGTTTTTACAAGCCATGTGATTTTTTCTTGCTACCTATATAGCGGCTGGCGCAGCGTGCACCACGTCAACGCATCTAGTTATGTATAACCGCGTGGGATTTGCACGACAAATAAAAAGCGTACATATCGTGACTAGGTGTCAAGTGTGCCCGTACGAGATAGGTATTAAGTCCAGTAGCTTATAGGATCATTTCGTGATGGCTACGGCCACGCTCTCGAACTAGAAAATTCAGGGACATCCTTCTAGGATGTTATGTATTGTCTTCTCTATGTATCTCTTATATTTCTTCTTTTTATGTTTCCTACTCACTTCTCCTACCTCTCTTCCTAGCTTGTCTAATACACAAATTTTGACTTTGAAAAATTTAAATAAGAAGTTGAAACTCCTAAAAATTCAACTCAAAATTTTCAACTTGAAAAATTTTAAATAAAAATTTCAACTCGGAGAGTTTCAACCTGAAAAAATTAAAATAAAAAATTTTAAATTATAAAATTTCAACTCAAAAAATTTCAAAAAGGTTTCTTATTCAATAAAAAAGTCAAAACTGTTTATAGAAATAAAAAATATTTCTTATTCACAAACTGAGGGGAAATATTTAGAAACAAAAACTACATTAGTTTGAGGGCAAGAGAATAGGGGCAAAAAGAGGGATGAATGGGATGGCGCCAAGTGTACACGATGACATAGACTTTCATGAAGTAGGAAACTATGGAAAGCAAGGAGGTGCTATCACTTGTCACAACGAGAGGGCATTTTCACCGAAGGTTTAGTAAGGACATACACAAATTAGCAATTCCGTGCCGAGATTCCTTGACCTATATCATCATCAAGTGAGTAACACTAGTTGGCGCTCTGAAATCGGTCCATCCTTAATTACGCCCGAATTCTTCCTATTTGAAAAAATCTCGTGAAGATAGAACATGGAAAGGAAACATGTAAGAGTCTGATCACAGATAGCATTGTTTTGATGTACATTCTGCAGACGATGAGGAGGTCGCCACACTCTCTATGCGTGAAGCGGCGCTGTATACTCATGGCCGAACTGTCAACCTCGGGCGCTCCTCCGGCGTGCGGCGTTAGGTCGAATTCCCACACCTCCCTACCGAGGAAGTTGTTGGGCGACCGCAGCCACAACTGCCCTTCGCCGATCTTTAGCCTCCACATGGCTCCGATCGATCGATGTATGTGTTGGTTAGTAGTGTACCTTGAGCGAGTGGACAAGTAACCGTAATAGGTGCCCTTTATAGGAGCGGAGGGCACCACTACTGTGGAAATGGCCTTTAGTCCCGTTAGTAACGGGTTTTAGTCCCGTTGCTCAAACCGACAACCTATCCGGGACTAAAGGTCAGACCTTTAGTCCCGGTTCGCTCAACCGACTAAAGCCCTCCTACGGTGTCTAAAAAATATGGCGAACCCAAGACTCGAACACGAACCTCGTGACTCTGACCTCACCCTTCTAACCAACCCACCCACCATCGCAGATCGATATACATAGGATATGCATTCCTTTTGAACTTTCTCGACGAGGCATCGATGCTCGTAACACGTAACCAGCATCTGAAAAGTTTCATCGATACCGGTTAGTAACACTAACCGGCATTTCCCTTATCAGATCGGTTCGTTGGTTACGAACCGTACTAAAGGTACTTTCACTTTAGTACGGTTCAGTAATACTAACCCATCGATAGGAGACAAGACGTTCGTGTTACTTAACTGCATCGAAGCCCACGACATCCTCAGAGCCAATGAATCGGCATCAAGCCCTCATCAAGACGGGTTCAAATTCAACCGGACCGATGAGCCAGATGGAAGGTCTGATTCAGAGTAGTGCACGTTGTACACAAGAGGTTCGCTTCACACAAAACCGATCAATTGATTCATGAATCATCGATGGATTCCCAACTTTTCTAGGCCCATCGTAACTTTTAAAAAATAAATTTAGTCTTCTTCAAATAATTTTGTAAAAATATCATTTACTTAACCACAAAAAATGAAACAGTGACATGTGTCACCTACCGTATCAGGAGAGCTCGATAAGTTTTTATACTCGCGGTATGCCAGGCTCACCTCACTACCGTACTTCTCTTGTACATACAGTACTAGTCCCATAATCAGTGGTTAGTACGCACATTTACAATAATTGAAATCACAACTACACATCATATTATTTAAGCGGAAACTAATTATATAATGTATTCATACAATTTAGAATATACATATGTAGCTGCAGAAGAAGCAAAGTTTTGTAGTGTACCTATCGACGATCGGGATCGCCTGACCGCAGATATGGAAACGGGGTTAGTGAGAATGAGGGACCCAGAAAGAACTACGCTCAACGGAGGATCGGATGTTGGTCGCGAAGAGACGACAACGGGCAAGACACAGCGAATTATACTGGTTCGAACCCCGTGAGGGTAATAGCTCTACTCTAGTCTTCTCCTGAGGTGGAGGAGGTCTCTATTCTTGAGTACAGAGAGTGGATTACAGCTCGAGCTTGAGCGTTCTGGTTGAGTCTAATGGCCTATTGCTTGTGCGTTGATATCGTGTCTTTGCCGCTCGCTTAGGGTTTTATACCTCCCACTGCTACGTAAACGCCAAGAGAGATTCCCGGAGTAGTGCATGATATGCATTGAAGACGTGCTGCAACCATTCCAGACCTGGTGCCCACATCTGCCTTAACTCCGGGATTCCCGGTCTTGGTAACCGCCGAGTAAACCCAGTTAGTGAGAATGAGGGACCCAGAAAGAACTACGCTCAACGGAGGATTGGACGTTGGTCGTGAAGAGACGACAACGGGCAAGACACAGCGAATTATACTGGTTCGAGCCCCCGTGAGGGTAATAGCTCTACTCTAGTCTTCTCCTGAGGCGGAGGAGGTCTCTATTCTTGAGTACAGAGAGTGGATTACAGCTCGAGCTTGAGTGTTCTGGTTGAGTCTAATGGCCTATTGCTTGTGCGTTGATATCGTGTCTTTGCCGCTTCGCTTTAGGGTTTTATACCTCCCACCGCTACATTAAACGGCCAGAGAGATTCTCGAGTAGTGCATGATATGCATTGAAGACGTCTTGCAACCATTCTCGATCCGTGCCCACGCCTCGCTTTAACTCCGGATTCGGTCTTGGTAACCGTCGAGTAAACGCACACCTCCGGACCAGGGTCGAGGTCGTGCGGGGGTTGGACCCCCATTCCCCAAGCTCAAGGTCGTGCGGGGATTGGTGCGGCTTAGGTCATGGTCGAGGTCCCATGCGGCTCAAATTTCCAGTGGGGACCCTGCTGATCGTGGCGTTGACTGTCGAGATTTCTCGAGACTCGATAGCTAGCCCCCGAGGCTCAAGGTCGTGGCAAGGACTTGGGTCGACCTCGAGCCTCTCTACACGGACAAAGGGGACTGTCTTCTGGAAAGTTCGAACCCAAGGTCGAGGTCGGGCGGAGACCTACGAACAGGTTCTAGTGTCGTTACACCTGGCGCCTCCTGATCTTCAGAATTCTGGTATGGACACGATCGAGCAGCAGAACCGTTCACAACGCCTCGATCCCGCCGCTCAGCACTTAACTGCACCTATCTAATCACCTGACCGGTGCGCCTTTTGAGATGCCGTAACCTCTGGCCTGCAGTGCACCAGGCTTCATAAAACTCGAGGCCATCGCGATTTCGAAAAACTCCCGATCTTCTAGCAATCTTTACTTGTAACCCCTCACCCAAGCCCTTCTTCTCCTACCGACCAAATATCCCCTCAAACACCATGGCCAAGCTCGGAAGGAGTTCCCTGACGGCGGCAAGGATGAAAGAGCTCGAGGGCTTGGGACTGTTGGACCCAGTTACGTGGCGGCTGCCAGACGGAGAGACCGAACCGTAGCCACGGGACAACGAACTCGTCAGCATGGAGCATTACATGCTCTTCGGCTTGCGGACACCAGAGAGTAATTTCCTTGCGGCGGTTCTCGCCCAATGCGAGATTGAGCTCATCAATCTGGTACATAACTCCATTCTTCTCCTTTCCATCTTCTCCCATTTGTGCGAGGGGTTCCTTGGAATTCTTCCCACCCCCTCGCTTTTCTTTCGCTTCTTCTCCATCTTTTGCACTGGGAAGGACCCCATGGTGGGATGCCTCTACTTCCGGCTGCAGACAGGGATCCCTTGGTCTTTCCCCCAAATACGTCCTCGGGACTCTCTTGGTCCATGGAACGAGTGGTGGTTCTACCTAAAGAGGGGCAAAGACAGCACGCTGGCGTTCGACGGAACCCCCATTAGCGGGAAGAAGCAGACTCGGAGGCGGGCGACCTGGAGATCGACCAGGAGGCCATTGCCGCCATCCACATCTGCGCTTCGTGGGGCCTCACCGGCAGGCCATCGCCAACGACTTCCTGAGGAGCCAGGTGTTCCCTCTGCGGAAGAGGATGCACCCGTTCTTCGAGATCAAAGGTCGCGATGACCTCACTCGTGAGGGGACGTCTGGTAAGTCTTCCTGCCCTGAAGCCTGTTCAAGTCTTGATCCTTTGACGAATTGATTTTTTCAGCAGTGCCGAAAGAGTCCTGGATCGCCGCCCAGATGAACGAGATGTTTGGGAAGGCGGCGTACGACTACACCCTCGACAATCCCGTTCTGAGGAACGTGCTGCGTCGGAAAGCCGAGGTAAGCCGCCCTGGACCGAGCCTCTTAGTTAACACACGTCTAAGTCTTTCCTTGATCCTTCGATGCGCCCGCAGGACAAGCAAGAGCTACTTGAAACATCAAAGAAGATGTTGCCGCTGCCCGGGGTGAGCAAGGGCAAAAAGGCGAACAAGAGGCCGGCACCAGACGGAGCGGGCTGCCAAGGCCCAAAGAGGTAGCACGTTGAATGGGGCGACCGCACGATGGTGAGTCTCCTTGGTCGAGCCCCCAAGCACTTTGCTCGTGCTCCTTCGCCTTCTGACATACGTTTCTCCTCGCGACAGAACAGAAGGCTGGCGCCTCGAGACTTCGATCAAGACTGATCCACCATGGGCCCCGAGGTCCCAAGCTCGAGGCTCCCGAGGAAGGGACGCCTCTTCGCCCTCGGGGCACCATGGGCCTCGCCAGCCCCCTATGAAGCGGAGACTGCAGACTCAGGTGCATCAACGACCCTTTCTTTGCCTAGTTTCCTCTCTATCTCTCTAGCTTAGTAGCCTTTCTTTATCGTAGACCTTAAGCACTCGAGCTCAATGCCTTCCCATCCTGACGATGACTATTGTCTAGGGCGAGTCTGAGTCCGATGAAGAGGAGGGAACCTCCTACATGCTGGCACCCCGCCGCCCTCGAGTCGGGGGCGCACCCCATTAGGCCCCCAGAGCTGGGCCGCGGTTGGGGAGTTCGAGTAGGGGGTCGACAACCCGGTCGAGGATGACGTGCCTGCGGCCAGTGAAGACGACGCCGCTGGGTCCGTGGACGCCGGGGATAGCGTCGACCCGCCCGAGGTCGCTACAGAAGATGATGCCCGGGATGCCTCGAACGCGGCGGCCGAGGCCCCCCTGGCTTCTCTAGCCTTGATCATCGAGGTCGGAAACATCTCGGCCAGGACCAACACAGAAGATTGTGCAGAAGATCGGGCCAAGACCCCCATGGGAGTGGGGACAAAGGACGCCGCAACCAAGGAAGACAATACAATACAACCACATGTCTATTATGGGTACGACCTGGCTAAGTAATTTGCATGTATCATTATTTGACTTCGCCATTGGGCTGTGCGATTTGTCGTGAGGATACTTGCAAGGCGCAAGAGGGGGCTTCTGTACTGGGTGGATTTCCCTAACAGCGGTGAAACCTTAGCGGCTAAGTCGGTTCTTGTATTATGCATTGTAAAGGCCTTGTCATGATCTCCCGCCGACACACCAAAGGAAGTGTGTCAATAGCTTGGCAAAAGGGGTTGATCATGTCGTGTGGGTAAAGTGTACACACTCTGCAGAGTTAAAACTACTTGAGTAGCCGTGCCCACGGACAAGGGCAAGCGTGGAACGCTTTCACATAGTAGATTTTATGGTTTTGGTTTTAAATGGAAAAATGATGGTTTTGGTTTAAATGAAAATGTGGTTGGGAATCCGTGAGTGGCTGGAACTCCGTGTTTTAGTTTGGCGGTTGGAGCCAACCAGGTAGTTGGAATCTGGAAAATTGTTATACTTCAAATTTAATCATTTATGCTATTTACTTTTGTTAAATGCTGCCTTATGAAATTATTACTTGTATTTAAATTTCAATTTCGCTTTATGCAAATGAACCCTATATGCTTCCTTTGTTTAAGCCTTGCATTTAGTTATTTGCATTAAGTTTCCGAGACTTGCTGAGTATGTTGCATACTTACCCTCGCTTTTCATTGCGGGGCTGCTTATTCCATAAAGCAGATGAAGAGATCAGAGCTAGCTATCCAAGAGCATGCAATCCTCCGTTCGACATCTGTGGTGAAGACTTTGATGAGGAGGAAGACCCGGACTTCTAGGGAGCGTACCCCAGTCGGTTGCTTGTGGGCACATTGACTGGCTCTTTTTGTTGCTACTTTTTCGCTGCTACTTTCACACTTAAGCCGTAAGGCTCGATACTTGTAATAATGTGATGATGATGTTTACACTCTTTTGCTTTATTGCTGTTAATTACTTTATGACATGTCTGTGTTATCATCATCAGATGACCTGTGTGCTATTGTTCTGGACTAGCACGGCTGAAACACTGAGGGTTGGATTTAGTAATCCCGTCCCTACACGCCGCAATCGGATTATCGCTTGCGAAGTTTCTTCTTTGGGCAAATGACCTCGCGATGAACTTCCTCTCTGTCGGCGCTCGATGGAATGAAGGTGCGACCGGATACTCGACGACGACGCATCCGGATGCACTAGGTCTCGAGCTCGCGATGGCTTGATGACGATGAATCGATGACCTTTTGCCGTGGCGACGCCAATGGAAAATCTCCATTGTGGCGTAACGGCGATGTCGCTCACTAAGAGGAGATAGGGCTTTGATCGATGATGAGCTTGCACAACCGGGTGTCCCTTATATAGAGCTAAGAGTCCTTGCTTTTCGCTTCCATGGCGGTGTCCATGGTGGCCACAGCACGAACTCAGAGTCCAAATTGGAGAAGACAATGCCTGGATGTGCCACGTGGCAGAACGAACGGCTAGATTCACCATGATGCAGCCAAATCCAAAGCACCAACGAAATGCATTAGCAGCAGATTGAAGATGGCTTTTACTGTTGCGCCAAATCCAAACCATCCAATCTTCATCCAAAGTTCATATCTCGCTATGGTTTCCGAAAATGCTTCTACCATCGGATTTAGGATCAATGGCCATGATCAACTTCGAGAACTTGGGCTAACCACGCACATAGTGCTAGGCTCCGGCCCAGTATTGTTCATTTGGGTTTTTCTTTGATTTTTCTTTTAAAATAATTATAAAAATTATTTTGATTTATTTTAGGCAATAAAAATATTAGAAAAATCCAAGAAAATTCTCATAAATATTTTGAGACATTTTGAACTTGAATAAAATGTTTTTAGCCAAATTTTATATTGACTTTATCTATATTTATCTAGTTTTCATTAAAAGACCAATATACTTAATTGAAAATAAAATCAAATAAAATCCAGAAAAATCCACTAAATTCAAAGAAATCACAAAATTCACAAATGACAATAAAACAATAATAGGAGCAAATTTTGGGATGTTACATCGGTGCTCTTCAATTAGCATATGTCTACAAAGTCTACAAAGATAGATACCAAAGATAAAGATAAATCCATAGCATCGTAGGATCTAGGGTGTTGTACCAGATGCCCTAGCACCTCCAAAAATTTTAAAAATACTACAAGATCATCTGCTCAATATATCAAATTTGTTGATTGAATTGGATCGTTTACAATTTTTAAGACCTTAAAACTATTTGTATTATACTTTTAACAAATTTCAAATATATATACATGTTGGATTTATGATGTTCTGAAATTAATGTATAAGACTATAATAGTTGTGCGTGTGAAGTATGCACTTATAGGAAGTTTTCTAGGTCCGCCATTGGCCCACTGCATAGCCTCATAAATTTCTACTAAAATGTACTTAGACGTGTATAAAGATACTCTGATATTGATGGATGCAGTCGTTCATATGTATTCTATTCTTATCAAGTTCCTATACTAGTTTTTTTTAATTATGTACGTACACAAAACAAGGATTGAAATTTGAGTAAAATTTTGTCAAAATCTTGGATTTTGGGCCCTAGAGATCTGAATTACCAGCCAGGAAAAAAAATTTGAAATGCTACAGTACTTTCATTTTTTCATCGAAATTTCACCCAAAATCGTAGAAATTTCGCACAAACCGAGCGAATTTTCAAGAAAAAAATCTGGATTTTGATTTTTTTATGGCCAGATCACTACTACAGCGAGGCTTATATCAGACGCATGATCACAGATAGTTTTGTACTCAAACCGTCAGTGTATATATCACAGACGGTTTTATATTACGTCTGTGATGTAATAAATATCATAGACGGTTTCTAAATATAACCGCTCATGATGGCTACAAGACTATTACAGAGCGGTTTCTAAGTAAAACCGTCAGGAAATCATAGACGGTTATATAACACAACCGTCTGTAATATCTCATGAGTCATTATGCATCGTTATATTTAGAAACCATCTGTGATATTTTTTACATCACTGCACGGCTGTAATATAAAACCGCTCGTGATATCTCACATATAAACAGAGCCTCGATCCAGCCACTTCGTTTATAGGGTTTCGGTTTCTATCCTGAGATTGGCGGCTGTGGAAGTGAGGCGATTTTGTGAAAGAAGGCCATTGATTTCGAAGGGTGACATTACATTCATTTGATTTTGGTGATCTAAGGTAAGTAATGAGTTCTAATTGCATGCATCCAATTCAATATTTAGGTTGGTTAGGAGAGAATTAATTTAAAGATTGTTTGATTAGATCTAGCTTAATTGTAGCTGGATCCATATGTTGTTTGTGATATTTGGTTAGTAATGTATTTTAATTACATTATATTCAACATCTAGCTTGTAATTTGATGATTTTTTTAGATCTAGCTTGTAGAACCATGTGTTGGTTGTTTGATCTAAGGTTAGCTAGTAATGGTTCTATTTGCATAATATTATATTCGATCATGATGTAGCTAGCTAGCTTGTTAAGGATAGAATTTAAAGATTGTTTAGATCTAGCTTATAGATCAATTCATGTCTTTTGGTGATCTAAGGTTAGTAATGGGTTCTAATTTCATTATTATATTGAAGATTAATTTGAATTGTGTTAATTATTTCTTTGTGATGTAATTAAGGTATGTAATTGCATAATTAGTTTAAGAATGTGTGCATACGCACTACACCTAGTGCACTTAATATTTAACACTAAGTGTTACATGTGTAGTGTAGATGGATCGATCAAGTATGGCATGAAACAAATCACACACTCCAAAGGTGTCAGTTCGATCAAGGCATCGTGGTTGCCGCCACCTCGTCATGTTTGCGTATGGTCTTGGTTGATTTAATAGTCGAGTTCCATCAACATTATCATAAGAAGGGAGAAAAAGCGCTACAAATGTTTATATTTTAAGTCTATCCTGATAGGACAAACTGTTGCCTCGATGCATATAGGAAGTGTAGATATTCAATTACAACAGCTATAACTGGTTGTGCCTTGTAAATATCTGTATCGACCCCCATTTTAGCACAGAATGCCAAAATGGAAATCTAATGTGCTTGCCGTACTAGTCCCTGTATCAGTAGCTAGTACACACATTTCAACAATTGGAATCACAAACATACATTATATTAATTAAGCGGAAACTGATAAATACATATAAATGTTACAACTCAGAGTATACAGCAGCAAAAGAAGCAAAGCCTTGTAGTGTACCCATCCAATCCCGCAGGCAACTGACTAGGCATAAATCCCTAGAAAGAGCATGACAATAAGGATCCCGCAACTCTGATTTAAAATAGATCTTCGAAGCTTCGCTAGCATACACCTAAAACAACGAATAAGCAAGGGTGAGTACTTTCAGACTGCAAGACTTAAGGTGGTATTTGCAAATGCATAAATGCAAAGCCAATTCAAAGGAGGCTACTACAGTTAATTTGCATAAAGCAAATTTAATTTGTAAATCAAGTTATTTGCAAACGGAATTTATAAGAGCAAGATTAATTGATAACAAATAAGTAAAGCATAAATAACACTCACAGTCCTCCATGACGTGAGCAACGAATCATCAAATCCTGAAATCCATCAATGTTAGTCCTTCGACATAAAGCACAGTTGCAAAACCAATGAAACCAACCCCTTTGAAAATAATAAAACATCTAACATTGGAATGACTTCACCAACTACCCATGACCGCGGGCGCGGCTAATCGATTAGATTTAAACTCTGGAGAGGTGTACAACTTTACCCACAAGTCATGATCTTTCGACCATACATAGCCATTACATTACCTAGACATGACTTTGATCCAGCCCGGGACGTTAACACCCGCCGTAGAAACAGAAACACACACCCAAGACATGGATCCACTTTCACACACCCAACACAACATTTCTGAATACGGCAGGGCATACACCGTTGCACCGGCCAAGCAATTACCCACACGAACTGTGCGGAAGCCCCTCACAAGCAATCCAGAACGGAGTGCTTCTGCTAGCTCCCGCCTACCAAAGAGCAAAGCCATGTCTAAATAACTTAATAAGCTATGGCTACCCCATAAATAGCTCTCGTGGTTGCATGGAAATCTTGGATCAATAGCGTCCCATTGCTCGGTCCTTAATCCGACACAGGCGATATTTCACCCTACACTACGTGCAATTCCTTTCGTACATCCGGCTATTGCCAATAATCGCCCGCATCAAAGCATATTTTTATTTTGGGTTTTTAATCAAAATACCAGCAACCAACAGTGCTATTTCCAATGTCTTCAGGAAACAATTTTAATCTGATCATGCACATTGCTGATTCTAAAGCCTGGCTAAGCATGAATAATATGAACGCATATACCCATGATGACATTAAGTAATGCCTATCCTCAATCTAGGGTTATCAAGGTTCACATGTCCATAATTATCAAAGAAGGTTAATGAGACAACAGGTATAACTACCAAATCCATAAAATAGCAATTTACATAAAGTAAACGCATGCATAAAATAGTTTGGTAAAACAAAGAAAATTAAATACTGGGATCAATATGATCAAATGGGTGCTTGCCTTGCTTATTTGTCGTCTAAGACGAGGTCGTAGATTGCGGTTGATGATGGCGATGATGAAGTTAGAGACGTCGGGTTCTACACGTCGATCAACGGAAATACAGCAAAATAATGAACTTTAATAAGGGCAAAAAGAAAGTAGATAGCAAGAACAAATAAAACTCTTCACAAGAAACAGGGATTGCTCTTTATAAATTTATTAATCTTATTTTACGAATTCAAGATGCAAAGATTGGTTGGATTAATAAAATTAATCATTAGTTGCAAGTTTCATACTTTAATATTCATAATATACGTTTTCTGGCAACCTTATTACTTATGGGTTTTGCTCTATTAGGATTCAGAGTCAAAGCAAGATGAAATAAGAATATTCTTCTAGATTATTGCAGATTATATCTTAGAGATCAATTCTAGGCTATTCTTTGAAAGATTTGGATTTAGACGAGCTACTTTGCGAGTTGATGAAAAAGTTTAAATGATCATATTATATTATAGATGAATACTTCTTCGCCTTTGATTGACTTTGAATAGAATTAGCTTTGCGCAAGCTAAGATTTATTGATTTAGGTTACTAATATCATTTCTATGATATTTGAGAAGGTTCTGGTGATACAAATAACTTAACTACAGGTTTCCTCATTATTACCGAGAGCGCTTACTCAAACTATAAAGTTCAAAAATCATAATACTTTAGGTTATTCTATTAACAGGATTTATATTTAAGGCATGACGAAATAAGATTATTTCTTCATATTATGGTAGTCTATACTTTGGAGAGCACTACTGGGCTAATTTCATATGTTTTATGATTTAGACGAGACTTTATATTCATCGTTGAAAAGGCTTATGCGGCTTTATAAAGTTTACGATATACTAAATCGGAGAGAACGCTGGTTTAATGATTAACTCTTAAGAGTTTTGAACTAATAAGAATAATATGCAAACCTTGATGAAATAAGATTCTTTTATAGAATATGGTAGTACGAACTTTTTAGAGTGTTTCTAAACCAGTTTTATAAGTTTTAGCAGTTAGACAGGTTATTTTATCTGTAGCTAAAGTAGCCTAAATGACCACGATGAATAACGCTAAATCGACCAACTTTATATTGTGATCGCAACTACAATATACATGATCTTTAATTCATTTTTTAGACATTAGCAGGGTACAACTTTATAAACATTTTAAAGTTGATTTTGCATTGTTTTGACTTAAACTGCAATAGGTTTCCTATTTGATTATTGTTACATTTGACATTTCTTTATGATAAAACAATTCAAGTTAAACTTTATTCCAAATATTTTTACATATATATGTCCTCACTATTTTTAGGAACTTAATATAAATTACTTTATCATTTTATGAGCCTTTTTACTATCGTTTTTAGTTAATGGCTATACTAGGGTTTATTAATGATTGCAAAACAAATAATATAAACTTAATTCGATAATTAAGCATTTTTACATGTTTTAGTTTATTATGATTCCAAGACACATATAAATTTATTTAATGATTTTTGGAATTACATTTCTTTGAATACAACAACATCCATAATAATGTTTATTCCTAAATTTAATTTTACTAATTGTTTTGTGACTCAAGAATTAAGTATTTTTGTATATTTGAATACATTCTCGATCATAAAATCTCATGAATATTGATTTCATCATTTCATTACTTATTATACACAAATTCTCATTAAAAATCATATTAGCACCATAATCAAAGTTTAATTTGAATAATAATTATGTAGTTCAAAAACTAAATATTTTTGCATATTTGGAATCTCACTAATTTTAGATGAATTTAAAATTTTATTCTACTTTATTCGGATTGAATATGTGAAAGATATTCATGGTTGAATATTAAACCGATTTGGAATTCATTGAAAAAACGGAAATACGCTTTGCTAACAGAGAATGCACCTTTCAAACCTACCCTTCTTCTACCTGTGGCCTCTTACTTATTGGCCCCAATGCGCAGAGAAAGAAAATAGGGGCACGGCTAGGGCACGGCGGCGATAGCACTTCGGTGGCTTTCCGGCGACGGCGACGGCATGGGAAGGTCAAGCTCGACGAGGCGCACACAAGGGTGTTACCGATTCGGTCGGAGGTGCAGCAGAGAGGTGCGCGAGCTTGCACATGCGGCGGCCATGGCGGTGGCAAACCGGAGAAGATGAACAGAGGCATTAGGGGTGAAATCGGTAGCACATTAAGCATCAAGGGGTACCAGTGGTTCCATTTTTGAGGTTTACCTGAAAGGAGAAGCCCTGAGGAGCTCCGCCACCGGTGACCGGCCATGAGGAAGAAGGGCGCACGATAGCAGCTTGATTTCGCATGAAGGAGCTCGAATGTTTTTGAGGGCTTTTAATCAGTAGTGCTTGGTGATGCTCTAGACCAAAGGGATTTGGAAATGGGATGTTCTATTGCTTGAATTGATCTCGGCTCTGAGCTTGGAAGCCCCCTGGCAATGGCGGAAATGCAAGGGTTCTAGCATTTCTGGCTGAGCAAGGGAAGGGAAGGTTGAGGGGGAATGAAAGCACTGCCTCTGCGACCACAGGAGTGCAATGTATGGCTAAGAGATTAGGCAGATGAGCCGGCTTGGTTGAGTTGGGTCTCAGTTGTGAGCTTCACCGAATGTGATAAGGGAAAAGGTGCTGCGGTATGGCGCGAGAGAGAACGAGGACGAACGTGGCGATGATCGAGCTTGCGATGAGGTGAGGCTGACGCTGAGGACACGACCAATCAAAGAACGATGCATTGAACGGAGCTGGTCAAGCTGCGCTGGACTCAGGAGACTTCTCCGCTCGGTCGCAAGAACAGGGGGAAGAAGGGTCTGACGAGTGGGGCCTGGGTCCACCAGTCAGTGAGGTGAGGCACCAAAAGAATCAAACCCGGTTCGGATGCTTCTAGTCTCTGATTTTTATTGCTGTCAAATGGGAGTAGGAAATTGTCAAACTTTTTAAACAAGGTCTTTGAATAGATTTTGACTTTGGGTAAAATTTCGAGGTTAAAATGAGTTACCGAAAAATTATTAATATTCTTACAATGAAGGATCGCCATATTTACATCGCGATCGGGATCGCCAACCGCAGAAAAATGAGGTAGGGGTTAATGAGAACGGGACCATAATCTGCGCTTTGCTCGAACAGGGAATGAGGTCGAGGAGGTCTATGGTGAGCAAGGAGACAACGGACGAGGCAGAATTTATCCTGGTTCGAGCCCCGAGAAGGTAACTTTACTCCGATCGCCTTGTGGCGGTGTTTCTTGCCTTTTGTGGATACAAAGGAGGATTACTGACTCAATCTTGACGATGCTAAGTCTAGACTTGAACTCCAAAGGTCTCGTGTGTTGGGTTGGTCTTTTCAAGATTTACAAAGCTTGGTCTTATACCCATTCTTCTTGCAACGCTCGGGAGTAACCCCTGATCGTGGCCTTTATGCATATTGATTGCCGGTGGTAACTGCTCGATCCTGCCGCAAGACGCCGCATTACTCCATGATCCCACGCCTCAGAATCGCCAAGTGATAACGCGTCTGGATCCAAGAGACCGCTACCGACCTTGAATCATCCCGAACAGCAGGTCGTGAGGGCCACGAGCTCGGTGATACTGTGCCCCAGCTCGAGTGGCCTCGGGCTTGATCTGAGTCTTTGGTCGAGGACCCACGGGCTAGAGGGTGGTTGATCATCTTGACCGACCCAAGGGTTGCCCGGCCCCCGACAGCTAGCCCCCGAGGCTCAAGGTCGTAGAAGTAGCACCCAGAATGGCCTCGAGCCTCACCCAACAGGTCGTTGGCGGCAACCCTTGTAAGGTCTTGGAACCTTGCTCGAGGTCGGGCGGAGATCGCAAAAAGTGAACCCCAAAGAGACACTGGCGACCTTTGATTTTTCCGAATGATACGGATGTTAACAAAGTGGCGGACACCGCAATGCTTCGAGTCCGCCCAGTCTTAATTGAGCCCGTTTAATCATGCCCCAAGCGTCTTTTGAGGCGCCAGAGGAGGTTAAATCCTAAGAGCGCCGTGGAAGACCCCGAGCTTTGGATAATCACTGAAAGTTTTTGCGCCTCCCCAAGCCTTCTCGCCGAAAGGCAGCCTTTCCATCTTCACTGACGCTTTGCCATGGCTAAGCCGGGAAAAGCACCTTATCGGCCACGAGGATGAAGGAGCTCGAGGCCCCTGGGTCGTTGGATCAGTGACTGGCGGTTGCCCGGTGGCGAGACCGAACCTCATCCCCGAGATGACGAGATCGTCAGATCGAAAAGATTCCCTCTTCGAGCCGCGGACCCGGAGAGCTTAATTCTTGGCCGACATCCTCGGCAGGTTGCAGATTGAAGTGATCAACCGGTACCCAACTCCGCCCTCACCTTAGCCGTCTTCTCCCATCTATGCGAGGGGTTCCTCGGGATTCTTCCCACGCCCTCGCTCTTCTTCCGCTACTTCTCCCTCTTCCGCTCCGGGAAGGACCCCGTGGTCGGGTGCCTCTACTTCCGGCGGCGGCCCGGGCTCAAGTGGGTTTCGCCAAGATCCTTGGCCGACTCTCTTGGTCCATGGTCGGAGCGTTGGTTCTACCTCAAGAAGGGGGAGAACGGGAGGCTGCGATACGAAGGAGCCGCCATCACTGGGAAGATAGAGACCCCAGAGACTGAGGACCTCAACGTCGACGCAGAAGCCATCGCCGCCATCCACATTTGCGCCACACGCGGTCTCACCGGTCAGGCGATCGCGAACGATTTTCTGCGGAATCGGGTGTCCCCCCTGCGGAAGAGGTTACATCCGTTCTCCCAGATCCAGGGACGCGACGATTCGACCGCAAGAGTTCATCTCGTAAGGTCTTCAGCCACAAAGCTTTTGATTGACTTCGTACTTCTTCCTCCTATGATGGCTCTTGCTCGTAGAAGGCCAAGGAGTCCCGGTCGCGCCAGATGCAGAAATGTTCGAAACCGGCGATGAATACACCTCGACGATCCGGTCTCAAGAACGCCTTGCACGAAAACCCGAGGTAAGCCTTCCACGACCTCTGACCTCATCCGAACATGCACACGCCTTTGCCTCGACCGTGCTTACTTGTAGGATCATCAAGAGTTGTGGGAGACAGTATGAGATCGCTTCCTTGCCCGATGAGGGCAAGAGCAAAAGGGAAAGAAAAGACCCTCAACCGGAGTGACCGCCAGGGGACGAAGAGGCCTCACATCGAATGGGGTGATCGCGCCATGGTAAAGACGATCATAGCCAATTTCCCGAGCTCGCGCCCTTGGCTTCTCAGGGCCTAACAAAGTTTCTTTACTTGGCAGCAACAAAGCGCAGCGGCCGCCGCCAGACCACCGAGCTCCCCGCCAGGCGGTGCGGGCTCGTCGCGAGCTTTGCCTCCCCAGACCAGAGGAATGAAGTGGATTCCTCCTCCAAGCTCGGGGCGACAGGACCATCGCCGGCCATCGACGAGGCAGAGGCCACCGACCCAGGTAAGAGCCTGGCTTTGCAACCTGCTCCATCTCCGTGTTTTTCTTAGTGCTTATCCTTGATTGCAGACCTCGAGCGCTCGAGACCCGAGCTTGCCCACACTGACAATGCCTGTTGTTCAGGGCGAGTCCGAGTCCGAGGAGGGGGCAGACGCCTACATGCTGGCCCCGCGCCGGTCTTCTGGACAAAGGCGCGCTCCTGCCGGGGCCTCGAACTGGGCCCTGGTCGGAGGGTTCGACCAAGGCCCTGATAGCCCGGACGAAGGGGACCCCAACCCGCGATCACGAGGATTACAAAGACGGCGAGACGGGTACCCTCGGTCGCCGATCTTCCCGAGATCGAGGGAGACATGGGCGTCCGGGCCCCTCAAGTCGCGATCTGCGATCGCTGGCGGCCGTGTCACCAAAGTCCCCGAGGCCCGCCGACCAAGACCGCGCTTGATGGCGAGACCGCGGTTTCCCGGGCCACAGAGAGCGACCACGACAACGGGAGGCACTCCGATGACCCGACTTGCGAACTTCCAGCCCCTGGGGAACACAACACTCCACCCCAGAGGGTGGGATCTGATGTCATTGCCGCGACAACTCCCGCCAATGAGATGGCCGGAACCTTGACTACGGAGGTCGGGCCCGGTTATCGCGCCGCACCTCCCGGTCGTGGGTCCGGCATGACAAACCGATGTGGAAGGATCTCGAGCTGCCGCCGACACGTCGTCCGTGGGCCCCGGACAAGGTGTGCCGGCGGTGATTGAAGAAGGCCTAGGTCACGGGGACCTGGGCGAAGGTTTTGAGATCAACGCAGCTCGCCTCGACGAGCTGAACGAGGAGTTCTCCAGCGCACGCGTCAACAGCCGACTCCGTGAGGTAGGAACCTTCCTTATATGCCCTGCAATACGTTGTGTGTTCTTGACAACTTACCAAATCGTGTTCCTCGTTTTCAAGGCGGTTGACAGCGTGACCCGAGGGCTTCAAGGTCTCAACGAGCATGCCGACGTGCTCCGCCAGATCTTGAACGCCGTGGAAGAGAGGGAGACCGAGCGTTCCAGGCTCTGCGCGACCATTGAAACCGACGCGCAGGAAATCGAGCGGCTCAACCGGGAGCTCAACGATCTGCGTCGCACGATGGTGGCGCTGGAGGCGTCCCATGCCGCCGAGCTCGAGAGGACCAAATCCTCCGAGCGCGAGCATGGGTTCAAGGCGCAGGAGTACTGGCCGCCGAGCGACCAAAGCGATCGAGGCCCTTGATGCGAGCGCGCAAGGTCGAGTCATTGGAGAAAGCCGCCGCAGAGAGCGAACTTCAGACTCGGGCGCCGAGACCCTTCAAGCGCCAGATCGAGGCCCTCGAGAAGGCCGCCGAGGAACAAGCCGCCGCCGCTGCCCAGCGCTTTTGTCGACGAAGCGCCAAGGTCGTGGCACTTGAGGAAGTCGCCGAGAGCAAAACCATCGCCACAGCGGCCAAGGCCGCCGACGAAAGCGTGCCAAGGTCGAGGCGTTGGAGAGGACTGTTGCCGAGCTATCATCCTCAACCAAGGTGTCTCTCGAGCTAGAGGCCAAAGTCGCGGGGTTGGAAGAGAAGCTTGGTCAGATGCAGGGCTGGCGAAGACCGCGTTGACTCCAACTTAACGCATTTAACGTCGCCGAGCCACTTGACGCAACTAACGGGCCCTCAAGCTGCAAACCGGCCTCGACGTTGTGGACTGTGAGTCGCCGAGCTCGAGTAAGAGAAGCATGGCATGAGATGGAGGATCTGTAGTTCAAACATCCTTGATCCTGAAACAACATTCGATGTTATCAACTGGTTTGGGTTACCTTTTTTGAAGTGTGCTGTAACACCCCAATTTTTGCTTTTATTGCATTTAAATGGTATTTTGAATTTTTGGGAATTTCTGGAATTTATTTGGATTTATTTGGATTTATTTGAAATTATTTGAATTTATTTTGAATTAAGCCATTTAACAAATTAATTAAATAATGGAAAAGTTAAAATAAATTTTTGCTGAAAATATTTTATTTGAGTCACAAATGTCTTAAAATATTTTTGAGAATTTTTCCAATTTTTCGATATTTTTAATGCCCCAAATAAATTATTTGAATTTCGGGAATTATTTTAAATCGAAAAGGATTAAAATCCCGATGAAGCGATGTTGGGGCGAACATCGTGCGGTCTGCTCCGAAAACCCTAACGCCACTGCTCGATCTTCATCCGACGGCTCTCGTCGCTACCATCGCCGCCTAAGCCGAATCTCGTCGGATCCGCCGCCGCCTGCCGTGTGGGCCTCGGTCTCGCGCTTTTCACGGACGCCGAGGGCCCTATTTAAGCGCCGCCGCCAGATCTTGTGAACCTCATCTCACGCCGACCCACCAGACCAGACGCCGCCGGAGACGCCACCGCCTCGCCAGACGACTCGCCAAGTCCCGGCCATCCGCCGCACTTCTCGCTCGGTTGCCGCCGCCGTGACCTTCCGCCGCCGCCGTTGGTCCTTGAGTCCTCTCGCAAGCCGCGTCGAGCGCTTATCTCTTCACGCCGGAGGAGCACGGAGCGCTGCCGCCACGCCGTCGTCTCCGCCCGGCCACCGGCCAGCGCCATGACACCGCCGAACCTCGCGAGCTTCCACGACCGTCTGATCTCCAATCGACGACCCGGATTCCGCCACGCCGCCCTTGCACAAGAATCTCATCTTCAAACCTCATCCGTTAGATCTAGATCCCACGGCTCGAATCGCACCGCACCATGCATTTATTCATCGTGTCACCGACGCGTGGGACCCACTCGTCACCGTGACTGCGGCGCGGAGTCGCCGATCGCCGGACCCACATGTCACCAGACTGTGCACTATTCACCCAAGACGCCGACAAAGACGGGCCCACTCGTCACCAAGACGCGATTGTGCGTGTAGGACGTCACCGCCGACGCATATGCCGACGCCAGTGGGACCCACTTGTCGAGAAATAGCCGATCAGGGTGGCGTCGGCAAGTCCACGTGTCACTCTCTGGTGGCGACACGTGTCACAGATGACGTAATAATTGATTCTCCGAAAAAGAAAATATTTATTTAATTCGGTATATTGATTTTAAATATATTTTGAAACTTCAAATGCTTATAACTTTTGCGTTTTAACTCCGATTTGAGTGATTCCAATTTCTATAAATTTGTAAAATTGTGATCTTTCTGTTTATGAATTTTAATTGAATTTTTGAGCACTGTTTGCCTACTGTTTATTTATTTTATTGTTTGTGTTTACGCTATGCGTGAGACGTTGAAGTGCCCGAAGGTTTCGAGGAGAGGTTCTGACCCAGGAGCAAGCTCAGGAGCCGGAATCAGTACTTTTTGAAGGCAAGTTGTGTTTGACCATGTTGAACCTATTAGAGAAAATTATTTTGATTTAACTTATTGCATGCTAATTTAGTAAAAGTTGATTTGAATGAGTTTTGGGAATTAGTTAAATGCCTAGTTGCTGTATGTCACCTTGTAGTATATGATTGTATGCCATGAATCATTTGTCACCCTAGGTTATGGACTAATAGTTGGACATTAATAATTTGCCAACATGGGTTGAGTAGACCGAAGTAGTATGCTTAGCCCTGCCACGTGGACATGTTATGATTTTGGGATACCAAAGTTAATATTGACTTAATGAGATATGGAACATGATTTGTGAATAAGACACGTGTTATTGAGTTGATGATGGCACGTGGTGCAATGGTAAAGAACCGGGGTGGGAAAATGATTTAGACTGGGGCAAATGGCAAGATTGTTTCTGGTGGGCCAAGAGTGGCAACTGGGCGGTCGAATTTGGTTTTTATTGGTTTTGATATGGAGATCACACTTGGTTAGTCTTGCCTCGGTCAACTAAGGACTTAACCTTGCGAGCATTTGAACTGAAGTCTCTCATACAACCACAAGCTCCGTAATGGGACGGGCTTAATGAGTAAACCGGGAAATCTATTCTTCGGATCGTCGTGGTGGTGTGAGGCCGGAGAAGCGGAATGAGAACTCACATGGCGCAAGAGGGGGCCCCTGGTGTGGTAACCATCCCTCCAAAGTGTTGAAACCTTAGCGGCAAGATCGAGTTTAGATGGAACTTTGGAAAGGCTTCACATTGTTATTTGCCTTGGTGGTGTTTGACTGTATCTTGTGGGTAAAGTGTATAACCTCTGCAGAGTGTACAACCTATTCAATAGCCGTGTTTCACTGTATTGAGCATCGCTTCAGTGATTACGGTCAAGGGTTAGATTTTCATAAAAAAATGACTTGTTGATGGAAAATGCTTGGGTTGGTGATGATGAACATGACTTAGGATGGAAAAGTGATTTCTGATTGAAATGTTTGTGAAAGCTACTATTCCTACTCTGCTTTTATTGCTTTGTAATCTATTATCGCTTATCTTGAATGTCAGCATCGCTCATGAACCATAGCCTATCCTTTGTACTAAGCCATGCATGTAGAATATTAGATTTGCATTACATGCATGACTTGTCTGAGTGCTCAAAGTACTCACCCCACAACAACACAACTTCAGCTTGAAGAAGAAGCAACCCCGCTCAGAGGAGGAGTATCGAGGAGCCGAAGCGAACTAGGAGCGAGCCCGATCGATTACTCGTGGCAAATTGGTTGGCGCCACGAGTTTATTTTATTTCCATTGCATTTGAATATTTTAATAAGTCTGCCTGCTGAGGCGATCTTTGTAACTTGACCATAAGGTCAATCAACTAGTTTGAGTATTTAATTAAAGTACTTATTATTTCGTTGGATATGTCTGGTGATATGTACCGATGTTGCAACTGTGTGCACTAGCGTGATCCTGGACTAGTGCTGAAACACAGAGGGTCCGGATTTGCAAATTCGGGTCCCGACAGAGGTGGTATCAGAGCCATACTGACTGTAGGACTGGCCCTTAGTTAGAATGGTCGTAGTGAGGATAAAATTATTTTCTAAAGAGTTAAAATGTGCCAAGATGATAATGCAATCTCGACTTACCCTTCTCTCTTCACACCCCTTGCTGAATTTATCACGCCTTTGCTTTGTTTTAAAATATGTGAGTTTCACGTGAGTGTCCTTTGGCGAGATGAGGATGATCCACTCTTTTGGTGAGCGATCGAGGGTACGCCATGAGCTTTGGCGATGATGCATTCTTTGGGAGGATATGACAGCCGATCTACCGGGGACTATCAGAGATCGGGCAGATCGATATTGCCCGATGTCACTATCACGCTTTACGCCGGGATAGGGCGAGGCGTAGTCGCCCCATCCGCATCACCGCCAGAGGTCATCATTTGACGCTGGGATCCGGAGACATCGCGTCGGGCGATGAGGCGATTGCTCGTACTTACCCAGGAGTTGGATGGCACAAGTGTTCCGTCACCACCCACGCAGAGACACTCGCTACAACCGAGAGCCCATCGAGGAGGAGGATGCCACGATCACCCACCGCCGATATGTCATCGCCAAGAGGATGTTATCGACGAGACGGTTCAGGAGCTGCAGAGGTCTCGTGATGAATTCACACAGCTTAGGGCTCATCTGTTGCAGACTTGTGAGTACTTGGCCCACTCTATCCAGAGGATTGGGGAACTGGAGACAGCATTTGACGGACGAGCCGGGAGAGCTCTTTGGAGCTACACGACCCAGATCCGGAGGAGCCACAGCAGAGGCGCAGCCTGAGCCGAGCCGTGGAAGTGAAGCGAGCTGTGGAGGTCAAGCCGAGCCGAGGAGGTTGAGCCGAGCAGGAGGCCCAGCCAGTGCGGATCGTTGGGATAGGTTTGTACCAAGACCAAGACACCGCGGTGTATCCACCAGAAGTTCGGTGGGGTTGGCTCGAGGAGTGAGCGTTAGGATTAGCAGCTGAGACTCCGAGTTGAGTCGCGTCTTGGAATAAGAGTCACCCTTAGAGGCGCTTGACTCAGAGTGTTAGTTCGATTTGCTTCTTTCATGCTTAGGAGTGATTGGTATGTGTTGCAAGGCCCTTAGGCATTGTGAGCAACCATACCCATTATTAATAAAGTAATAAAGTTGGATTTTGTGTTACACCTTTGACCCCGCATAAGTATTCTACTACTTGTCTATTCTTACTTCCTCTCATCTCTAAACCATGGAGCAATCGATGATGGTGAACACTGAGGAAACCAAGGAGGAAATGGAAATGGTTCACGCCACCGAAACAACGATGGTGAAGGACAAGGACCTCAACCAGACCGCCAGATTGATATGCGTAACCTTGGAGCTTTTATTGCTGCATGCACTCGATTAATGCATGCCATGATGCAGCAGATGCAGCAGGTTACTGCCCAAGCCGCCGCCGCCCAAGTTAACCAGGCCAACCCAGTGCAGAGGCCACACTCGAGGCTGTCGGAATTCATGAGGACACGACCGCCTACATTTTCTGGAAATGCCAATCCATTGGAGGCAGATGATTGGCTGAGGACGATAGAGAGAAAGTTGCACATTACTCAGTGTGAAGGAAATGAGAGGGTACTCTATGCCTCTCATCAGCTTGAAGGAACTGCCGCTGAATGGTGGGAAAATTACTGCGCTGCTCATGAGCACCCGCAGGACATCAGCTGGGAGGAGTTCACGGTCGCTTTCCGGCAGTATCATGTGCCCGAAGGCATAATGGAGCTGAAAAAGGAAGAGTTTAGGGCACTGAAGCAGGGCAATCAACCAGTGTCCGAATATCTGAACAAGTTCACGCAGCTAGCACGCTACGCACCTGAGGACGTAGCAACGGACAAGGCCAGCGATCCTGTTTCATGAAAGGATCTGAATTCAGATTGTGGGACTCATAACCCACACCTTTCCGGATTTTCAAGAGCTAGTGAACAAGGCGCTGATATTGGAGGACAAGCGCAAGGAGCTAGAGGACAACCGGAAGCGCAGGATGGCACAGCAGGGAGCACGCCAGGGAGCGCAGCGTTTGAGGGTTGCGCCAAACCAGCTTCTTCAGATTTCAACCAAGGAATATGATGTCAACGCCGCCACCAAGACTCAGACCAAGGACAAAATTTTCAGACACCAAAGACAAGTTGGGAACACACCACAGAAGCCAAAGATCGGTAGTCAAGCGTTGTTTCATTTGGTAACGAGCCGCAGCACTTTGCCAATTATTGTCCCAAGAAGGAGGAGGAGGACACAGCCGCTTCAATCTCGGACTACTCCAACAAAGACACCCGCCAGACTAAGCCGTGGAGCTACATAACCGAGGCGCCACACGATCGTGGTAAGAGGCGAGTCAATCATGTCACCGCTGGTGCTGCGAATACATCGGACGTCAGATCGGGTAAGTTACTTGTCAACTCAAGACTGCTGCAGCTTTTATTTGATTCTGGAGCTTCACATTCGTTTATATCCCGAATTTTTGCTGTGAACAATGGGTTGAAAATGGTGAACCTTAGGCATGTATTGCTAGTACAATCCCCAGGATCAGAACTCCGATCTGATGTAGGATGTTCGGGGTAAAGTTGCTTATAGATGGAACAGAGTTCCTAGCAAACTTAGTGGTGTTAGATACCCGCACTCCTAGATGTTATTTTGGGAATGGGTGGTTATCTAAACACAAGGTTGTATTAGACCGTGGACTAAGAGTCATATCACGAGAGTCCTTGTGGGAGGAAAATAGAGTTTGTGCCAACGCTGCTCAGAGGGATGGGCAGTTGATGGTCAGCAGTGTGAAGGTGTCAAAGATAGAAGATGTACCAGTTGTCAGAGAATACCCGGATGTATTTCCAGAGGATTTACCTGGGATGCCACCAGACAGGGACATAGAGTTTGTAATTGAGTTAGTACCGGGAACAGCCCCGATAGCTAAGAGACCTTATCGGATGTCAACCGATGAGCTAGTGGAAATGAAGAAGCAGATTGAGGAGTTGATGGATAAGGGATTTATCAGACCAAGTTCGTCACCATGGGGAGCACCGGTTCTGTTTTGTCAAGAAGAAGGACGGAGTTATCGGATGTGTGTGGATTATCGAGCGTTAAATGAAGTCACTATAAAGAATAAGTATCCGCTACCCAGGATCGATGACCTATTTGATCAGTTGAGAGGAGCCGGAGTTTTCTCCAAAATTGATCTACGATCAGGATATCACCAGCTGAAGATTAGATCGAGGATGTCAAGACCGCATTTTCGCCAAGATATGGACACTACGAAGTTTACGCTATGTCTTTTGGTTTGACAAATGCACTGCAGATTTCATGAACATGATGAACAAGGTTTTCATGGAATATCCGGACAAGTTCGTTGTTGTGTTCATAGATGACATTCTAGTTTACTCCAAGACGAGAAAAGAGCATGCCTAACATTTGAAGCTAGTCCCGAGAAGTTAAGAGAAAAAGAACTTTTGCTAAGTTTAGTAAGTGTGATTTTGGAAGAACAAGGTGGAATTCCTTGGACATGTAGTAACCGCCGAAGGAGTCGCAGTTGATCCAAGTAAGGTAGAAGCAGTGTTGCATTGGGAGCCACCCAAAACGGTGACCCAAATCCGTAGTTTCCTTGGAATGGCCGGTTATTACCGCCGATTTATTGAAGGATTCTCAACGATTGCGAGGCCTCTTACGCAATTGTTGAAAAAGGAGAAGAAGTTTGCATGGACGCCGGAATGCGAGCGTAGTTTTCAGGAGTTGAAGAAACGCCTGACAACAGCACCAGTGTTAGTTCTACCGGATTTAAGCCAGAGCTTTGATATATATTGTGATGCATCGCGCCAAGGACTCGGTTGCGTATTAATGCAAAACTGTAAGGTCGTTGCATATGCATCTAGGCAGTTGAGGCCGCATGAGGAGAACTATCCGACGCATGATTTGGAATTAGCAGCCGTGGTACACGCCTTGAAGTTATGGCGACACTATTTAATTGGGAACAGATGTGAGGTGTACACCGACCATAAGAGTCTTAAATATATATTTACACAGTCGGACCTGAACATGAGACAGAGGAGATGGTTGGAGTTAATTAAGGATTACAATCTGGGAATTCATTATCACCCCGGAAAAGCCAATGTAGTGGCAGATGCTTTAAGTCGAAAGAGCCACACAAAGGAACATGTTGATGGGAGAAAACCAGGTGAGTTATGCAAGGAATTTGAAGTTGAAGTGGAAGTTGTGCCTAAGGGATTCTTAGCGCTCTAGAGGTGAAGCCTACCCGAAGATCGATTCGTGAAGGATGAATGACGATGTCAAGATTCAGAGAATTAAGTCCAAAATGGGGGAAGGCAAAGCGAAGGATTTCAAGCTGGATGAACGAGGTACATTGTGGATCAAGAATCGCATTTGTGTACCGCACAGGAAGGAGCTGAAGCAGCTGATTTTGGAGGAGGCCCATGATTCCAAGTACTCAATTCATCCGGGAAGCGCTAAGATGTACCAAGACCTGAAGGAAAGATTTTGGTGGCCAAGCATGAAGCGTGAAGTTGCAGAGCATGTTGCGTTGTGCGACATATGTCAAAGAGTCAAAGCAATGCATCAGAGGCCAGCAGGGTTGCTACAGCCACTTAAGATACCCGAGTGGAAATGGGAAGAAATCGGAATGGATTTCATTACCGGTTTACCAAGGACCCGATGACAGGTATGATTCTATATGGGTTATAGTGGACCGCTTGACAAAGGTTGCTCACTTCATACCAGTAAAGACTACATACTCAGGGGACCGCTTAGCAGATTTATATATGTCAAGAATTGTATGTCTACACGGAGTTCCGAAGAGAATTGTATCGGACAGAGGTACCCAGTTTACCTCAAGATTTTGGGATAAGCTGCATGAGGCTTTAGGGACTCGTTTGAACTTCAAGATCGCATATCACCCATGCATGATGGGCAAACGGAAAGAGTTAATCGACATCTTGGAGGACATGTTGAGGGCATGTGCATTGGCTTACACAACATCGTGGGACAAGTGCTTGCCAGACGCCGAGTTCAGCTACAACAACAGTTACCAGGCAAGTTTGCAGATGTCGCCATTCGAAGCACTATATGGCAGACCCTGTCGAACGCCGTTGAATTGGAATGAGACCGGAGAACGTCATATGTTTGGGCCGGATATTCTTCGAGAAGCTGAGGAGCAGATAGCCATGATCAGGGAAAGGTTGAAAATTGCACAATCAAGACAGAAGAGTTACGCCGATAATCGCCGCAGGGATCGAGCTTTGAGCTCAAGATTTTGTGTATCTCGAGTTACCCCACTCAAAGGAGTTAAGAGGTTCCACACCAAAGGGAAGTTAGCACCAAGATATGTTGGTCCATTCAAGATCCTAAGTCGAGAGGTGAAGTGGCGATCACCGAGTTACCGCATCCTTAGCAGTGTGCATGATGTGTTCCATGTGTCACAACTAAAGAAGTGCCTCCGAGTGCCAGAAGAGCAGATGCCGTTAGAGGCGGTCGAGCTGCAGGAGGATTTGACTTATAGAGAGTACCCGGTGAAGATCTTGGACACAATGGATCGGGAGACGAGAAATAAATCAACCCGCTTCTGCAGAGTTCAGTGGAGTAACCATTCCGAGAGTGAAGCAACCTGGGAGCGTGAAGAAGACCTGAAGAAGGAATTCCCCAACCTATTCCTTAGTCAGCCCTGAATCTCGGGGTCGAGATTCCGTTAAGGGGGGGAGGTTTGTAACACCCCAATTTTTGCTTTTATTGCATTTAAATGGTATTTTGAATTTTTGGGAATTTCTGGAATTTATTTGGATTTATTTGAAATTATTTGAATTTATTTTGAATTAAGCCATTTAACAAATTAATTAAATAATGGAAAAGTTAAAATAAATTTTTGCTGAAAATATTTTATTTGAGTCACAAATGTCTTAAAATATTTTTGAGAATTTTTCCAGAATTTTTCTGATATTTTTAATGCCCCAAATAAATTATTTGAATTTCGGGAATTATTTTAAATCGAAAAAGGATTAAAAATCCCGATGAACAGTGTTGGGCCGAACACTGTGCGGCCCGTTCCGGGAAAACCCTAACGCGCCAGCCGTTCGATCTTCATCCGACGGCTCTCGTCGTCATACATCGCCGCTTGCCGAATCTCGTCGGATTCATGGCCGCCGCTGTGTGGGCCTCTCTGCTCGCGCCACGGACGCCGAGGGCCTTATTTAAGGCGCCGCTACCAGATTGTGAACCTCATCTCACGCCGCACCACCAGTACCTTCTCGACGACGCGGAGACGCCACCGCCGCCCAGACGACTCGCAGAAGTCCCGGCCATCCGCCAGACTTCTCGCGTCGGTTTGCCGCCGCCGGTGACCTTCCGCCGCCGCCGTTGGTCCTTGAGTCCCTCTCGCTGCGCTGCGTCGAGCGCTATCTCTTCACGCCGGAGGAGCACGGAGCGCGTTGCCGCCACGCCGCTCGCCTCCGCCCGGCCACCAAGCCGCCGCGACACCGCCGAACCTCGCGAGCTTCCACGACCGTCCGATTCCAATCGACGACCCGGATTCCGCCACGCCGCCCTTGCACAAGAATCTCATCTTCAAACCTCATCCGTTAGATCTAGATCCACGGCTCGAATCGCACCGCACCATGCATCGTTTCATCGTGTCAGCGACGCTGGGACCCACTCGTCGGCCGCGATCAGGCGCGTGAGTCGCCGACCGCTGGACCCACATGTCACCGACTGATGCACTATTCACGAGACGCCGACAAAGACGGGCCCACTCGTCACCAAGACGCCTTTGCGGCGTAGTGGACGCCACCACGACGTCATGCCGACGCGCACGTGGGACCCACTTGTCGAGAAATAGCCGATCAGGCTGACGTCGGCAGAAGTCCACGTGTCACTCTCTGGTGGCGACACGTGTCACGATGATTTAATAATTGATTCTCTAAAAAGAAAATATTTATTTAATTCGGTATATTGATTTTAAATATATTTTGAAACTTCAAATGCTTATAACTTTTATGCGTTTTAACTCCGATTTGAGTGATTCCAATTTCTATAAATTTGTAAAATTGTGATCTTTCTGTTTATGAATTTTAATTGAATTTTTGAGTACTGTTTGCCTACTGTTTATTTATTTTATTGTTTGTGTTTACGCTATGCGTGAGACGTTGAAGTGCCGAAGGTTTCGAGGAGAGGTTCGACCCAGAGCAAGCTCAGAGCGGAATCGATTACTTTTTGAAGGCAAGTTGTGTTTGACCATGTTGAACCTATTAGAGAAAATTATTTTGATTTAACTTATTGCATGCTAATTTAGTAAAAGTTGATTTGAATGAGTTTTGGGAATTAGTTAAATGCCTAGTTGCTGTATGTCACCTTGTAGTATATGATTGTATGCCATGAATCATTTGTCACCCTAGGTTATGGACTAATAGTTGGACATTAATAATTTGCCAACATGGGTTGAGTAGACCGAAGTAGTATGCTTAGCCCTGCCACGTGGACATGTTATGATTTTGGGATACCAAAGTTAATATTGACTTAATGAGATATGGAACATGATTTGTGAATAAGACACGTGTTATTGAGTTGATGATGGCACGTGGTGCAATGGTAAAGAACCGGGGTGGGAAAATGATTTAGACTGGGGCAAATGGCAAGATTGTTTACGTGGGCCAAGAGTGGCAACTGGCGGTCGAATTTGGTTTTATTGGTTTTGATATGGAGATCACACTTGGTTAGTCTTGCCTCGGTCAACTAAGGACTTAACCTTGCGAGCATTTGAACTGAGTCTCTCATACAACCACAAGCTCCGTAATGGGACGGGCTTAGCTGAGTAAACTGGGAAATCTATTCTTCGGTACTGTCGTGGTGGTGTGAGGCCCGGAGAAGCGGAATGAGAACTCACATGGCGCAAGAGGGGGCCAGGTGTGGTAACCATCCCTCCAAAGGTTGAAACCTTAGCGGGCAGTACTGAGTTTAGATGGAACTTTGGAAAGGCTTCGTTACGGTTATTTGCCTTGGTGGTATTTGACTGTATCTTGTGGGTAAAGTGTATAACCTCTGCAGAGTGTACAACCTATTCGAATAGCCGTGCTCACGGTATTGAGCATCGCTCGGTGATTACGGTCAAGGGTTAGATTTTCATAAAAAAAATGACTTGTTGATGGAAAATGCTTGGGTTGGTGATGATGAACATGACTTAGGATGGAAAAGTGATTTACGATTGAAATGTTTGTGAAAGCTACTATTCCTACTACTGTTTTACTGCTTTGTAATCTATTACTGTTTATCTTGAATGTTTGTCATCGCTCATGAACCATAGCCTATCCTTTGTACTAAGCCATGCATGTAGAATATTAGATTTGCATTCTGCATGACTTCGAGTGCTCAAAGTACTCACCCCACAACAACACAACTTCAGCTTGAAGAAGAAGCAACCCCGCTTTCAGAGGAGGAGTATCGGGAGGAGCCGATTTAACTAGGAGCGAGCCCAATCGATGTTCGTGGCAAATTGGTTGGCGCCACGAGTTTATTTTATTTCACGATTTGAATATTTTAATAAGTCTTCGCTCGCGAGGCGATCTTTTGTAACTTGACCATAAGGTCAATCAACTAGTTTGAGTATTTAATTAAAGTACTTATTATTTCGCTGGATATGTCTCGTGATATGTACCGATGTTGCAACTGTGTGCACTAGCGTGATCTGGACTAGTGCTGAAACACAGAGGGTCCGGATTTGCAAATTCGGGTCCCGACATGTGCGTTTCTTATTCGTGATCAAGATCCATAGGCCGTTCGCAGATGTTACATCCTAGCCAGCCCCTCGTTGGGTCTAAGGTCGAGCAACGCCGACCTTGGACACAAGTATAAGACGAGCAAATGACCATGACCGCAGAATCGAAATGGAGTACTCATAAAAGAAATGCGAAGAAGTTTAACCTAGTGAATAAATCACCAACTCCACGACCACGACCATGCACGCACTTAATAGCCGAGGCTGCCGAGCTTGTAGTTCAAACCCTGACGCAGGGGGGTGAGCTGATTGCGAAGAGTTTCGGCTTACATTGAGCTCGACCACTGGGGGGTGAACGTAAAGCTCATGATACCCAGACTAAGGAGCGAATGCGAAAGTCGTGTCCGAAGAAAAATTACAGAGACGCTCATAAAGAAAAAGACATGAATAATAAAAATCGGAGAATATCCTTTTATTGAAGCTTTAAAGGTATAGAGATTACACATAAAACTTGTGAAGTTGATCTATGTTCCACGAGCCAGAAAGCTCTCTCGCCATCGGGCATCGCTAGCCGTAAGCCCTGCGGCGATCTGTTGAAACGACTCTATAGGGCCCTCCCATCAAGGGATAACTTGTTGGTGCTTGGACAATACCGAATCCGCCTCGAGGCTAAGTCCCCAACAAGGAGCTTCCTAGGTCGCATCGATCAAGACGCATGTCCGCGAAGAGCTTGCAGTGTAATGCGCCGATCGTAGCAAAGGCACGGCATCTTACTTCTTCCATGAGGGCAAGGTCAAGAGACCGTTTGCTCGAAGTCGACGTGGTCGATCAGACCGACCTCAAGCGGGCCTCAGCGTTACACCTCCGAGGCGGGACGCTTCAAGACCAAACACGAAATGAAAGGGTGTGGACCCTGTTGTTCTACCGATCGTGGGTACGAATAGACCATAAGACGGTGGGAAGTTCGCCCACCTGTGTCGTCGTGTCAGAAGCGTTTGAGCTCATCTCAGAACTTCGCCTTTTGACGCCTTGGACGATCCGTCTGTTGGCACGCTTCCGCCGCCGTTGCTCGAGGATGAGCCACCGGCGAAGCACACTTTGGTGCCCATGTCCTCGCAGAATTCTGGAATAATTCATCGTAAACCGAGTACCATTGTCGTGATAATTCGCATGGAACCCCATACCGTGACCACGACAAGCGGAAAAACGAGCAATGCCCGAGCAAAGGATGGTCGAGACCGCCGGCCTCAATCCATTTGGTGAATGTGTCGATGGCTACTTAACAGAACTTTCTCCCCGGTTGTTCGGGAAAGGGGCCGAGGATATCGAGCCCCTGTGTCGAGAAAGGCCGTGCAAGCGGAATGGTCTCAAGAGCGAGGCCGGCCGGTGTACCTTTCGGGCGTGGAAACCGACATGCTCGGCAGTCCGGACAATATCCCGAGCATCCCTGTAATGCCGCTGCCAAGAATATCCTGCATTTAAAGGCCTTGCCGACCATCGCCCTGTCGTAAGAGTGCGCCCACAGAGACTCGAGTAGATGTCGTTGAGTAGGTACTTACCCTCCTCCGTGGAGATGCACCGAGTCATGATGCCGAGACATTCCGCTCAGAGCTTGCCATCCACGAGCTTATACAAGCTTGCTCGACGCTTAATCTCGCTTCATTAGCGGGGTCGGGCGGCAGGTCGCCCTGCGCTCAGAAACGTGTATGGGTTTGGCCCATGCGGAATACCTTCCACCACGACAAGCAACGACCTCGATCGGAGATAGACGGAGCCGCCGCCTCGAGGATGACGCGGGGGTATCTCTTCGCGGAAGAGCCGAGCTTGGAGAGAAAGTTCTGACCGGAGTTGTCCTTCCTAGGGACATGCCTAAGCTCCAAATTCGAACCATTTCTCCATCTTGCGGACCTCGGCGAGATACCTTGCCATTGCATCCCCCGAGCATTGATAGTCCTTGTTGTACTGGTTGATGACGAGCTGGGAGTCTCCCTTCACGACCAACCGTCGCACGCCCAAGGACTTGCAGGCTCGTAAGCCCGCCAAGAGAGCTTCATATTCTGCCATGTTATTGGTCGCAGGAAAGCCAAAACGAACTACATACCTCAACTGGTCGCCTCGCGGGGTAAGGATAAGTATCCCGGCCCGAGCGCTTGAAGGACCTCGAGCCGTCGAAGAACATGATCCGTGGCTTTCTTCGACTCGAGCCTGTGGGCGGGCAGCTGCGGCGTCTCGTTCGACCACGGTCGGCGAGCACTGCGTGACTTGATAGTTGTTTGCCACGACCGGATGTCAAACGCCGCCGCCCATAGCCCATTTAGCTATCCGTCCGCCGCTCGGATTCCGCAGATGTCACCGAAGCGGAAGTTGCTCGACGACCACGGAATGCGCTTCGAAGTAGTGTCGAAGCTTGCGCGAGGCCATAAGAAGAGCATACTGAGTTTACGACTTGCGGTACCGCTCCTTTGGGCCATGTAAGACCTCACGACATAGTAAATCGGATGTCATTGTGTCCCTCGCTCGGCAACCAGGCAAAGACTTACGGCTTATGCGTGGTGGTGCAGGTAGAGCAACAACCTTCGCCAAAGCTACGGAGTTGTAAGGAGGGTGGGGATAGATGATATCGCTCAGCTCGCCGAAGATCGTTGTCAAGGTCCATTCAAAGCCCCGTGCTTACGCAGGTCTTAAAGAATGGGAGACCTCGTTCGAGCCTCGAAATGAATCACGAGAGGCGGCCATGCGACCGGTGAGGCTTTGTACTTGCTTGATCGAGGTCGGGGCTCCATCTTCTCGATGGCTTCGATCTTCTCCGGTTTGGACCAACCCCGAGCCCCGATCATGTATCCAAGGACCTTCCCCGATGCTGCGCCAAACACACACTTCTCGTGGTTGAGCTTGATTTTGTACTGCTCAGTTTGCAAATGTTTCCTCAAGGTCACGGACGTGGTCTCCCTGAGGGGCTTTTGACGATGATGTCATCTACATAGACCTCAAGGTTTCGCCCAATCTGCGGCTCGAAGGTCTTAGTCATCAAACGCCGGAATGTTGCCCCGCATTATGCGCAGACCAAGCGACATGGTCGTGTAGCAATAAGTGCCGAACGGGTGATGAAGGCGATCTTGCTCGTCGTCGATCGCCACTTGATCTGGTGGTAGCTGAGTAAGCATCCAAGAAGCTTAGCATTTTGGCGTTGGCGTGGAGTCGGCGATCCGGTCGGCGCGCGGAAGGAAAATTGTCCTTTAGGCGGCCGAGTTCAACCCCGTATGGTCGACGACATCCTCCACTTGCCACCTTTCTTTCGCAGACGATGACCGGGTTGGCGGACCATTGAGTAGTCGATCTCGCGGATGAAGCCGGCTTCGAGGAGCTTATCAAGGTTTTCCTTGATGACCACAACCTTCTCTCGGGAGAAGCGACGTTAGCTTCGACGCATGAGGTCTAGAATCGGTTCGACCAGAATTTGTGCTCGATCACCTCCTTGAACGCCAGCATATCCGCAGTTCCCTGCGAATATACCCTTGTTGGCGCTGAAGGAAGGTGACGAGCTCGAGTTCCTATTTGGACACACCGGTCGCGGTCGTCTTCCTCGAGCGCACGGCCTTTGTTGCCCTCATTGGTTGGATCGCCGCCTTCGCCGGGCGTTCTTTTCCGTCACCTCTCGACCTTCTTTGGGCAGATAATGCGAAGCGCCAAGGCCTTGGTCTCGCAGCCATGTGCCGCCTGCAGGTCACCGCGCACGGTAACGATGCCGTTGGGGCCTGGGAGCTTCATGCACCGATGACCGTAATGATTAGCCGCCATAAACTTGATGAGGGCAGGCCTTCCGAGAATAGCGTTGTACGGTAGGTCACCCTCGACCACCTCAAAGGTGATCAATTCGGTGCGGAAGTTGTCCGAGCCGCCGAAGGTGACGGGCAAGACCACCTGCCCCAAGGGAGTAGTCGAGCTCGAGAACGATTCGAAGAAGGAATGGCGATGCTTTTGATTTTGGCCGGGAATCGTGATCCGGCCGAGTGCTTCCGCCTGCAAAGAATTAAGAGAGCCGCCGCCGACCATGACACGCCCGACCAACGTGTTGCCGGATGGTCGGGGTCACGACCAAGGCGGTCTTTAAGTCTCGGGCCATACCTTGTAAGGCATCCTCCGGAGAAAAGATGATGGTGGCCCCGGCCCACTTGCAATGCTGCTCGATGGGCTTTCCTGATGCAGCCTGATAGATGGTCCGAGCAACAGCCTTGATCTCGCTTGGATCGGGTAGGTCGCCGAGCCGCCAAGATAACGCCAATCCGCGCCACCCTGTTGGAATTCTAGGTCGAGGTCGCCGGTTCGACCCGCATTCACCCTTTCGGGTGGTCGTCATCCTTCGGAGCACGGGCATCTCACCACGCCCATCATAGAAGGCTTCAAGCTCGCCAAGCCCCGCAAGACCGCAGGTCGGGCCGGCCGCCTGTGAAACAGTAAAATTTCTCCTCGTCGCATTCTCGACCGCCCTTCGCTCCTCGCGGTCGAGCATCGGTCCTCCGAGGTCCAGGCCGCCGGCCCTCTTTCTAGGGCTGGCCCTGTGCCTGACGGGACTGAGGCCGACCTTGACGAGGTCGGGTCCCGTCCCGAGTCTGATCCCGGACCTCAAGGACCTCACGCTGGCCGTCCGCCGAGACGATGACCCGCGGCTGACCTCCAGGATCCTCCGCGGTCACGCTTCCAGCCGCTTGGTGCGGGTGTCTTGGTCGGCACCCTTGAGTTGGACGGGCCACCAGAGTGGCTCAAACCAAGCTTACCTTGGTCGTGTCGCGCTTCAATGAGACGGCGTCGTCGCGTCCAGCACTGCTCCGCCATGCGAAACAATTTGTTGACGCCGAGCCTTGTCGTGATCTCGAGGTCTTGGTAAGGCGCCGCATAACGCCGAACTTGAAGGCCTTGATGATCGCTTCATCGAGATACTTGGAATTAGGTTCCTCGTGCGGATAAACCGCCGCACAAAGTCACGAAGAGGCTCGCTCTTGCCCCGATGACGCGATCCGGTCCTTCTCCTCCCTGGCCGCTTTCAGAATACCGGAAGTTGGAGCGAGGGCGCTCTGGATTTGGCGCCACGACACGAAGGAACAAGCTTCGTTGAAGAGCCAAGTTCGGGCGCCGCCCGTAATCGGTCGGGAGATAGTTGGCCATGACCAACTCGTCGCCTCCGCCGCTAAAATGGTGGTCGAGTAGATGGACAGAACTCGTCGGGATTCTTGGTTCCGCCGGCGCTTCGATCAAAGCGCGGTTTAAACCAAGCCCGTCTGTGACGCGATTAAGGTCGCCGAGTACTCCACGCAACCGTAAGTGGGGCGGAGTCTGGCGCCGAGCCATCGCGCCAACGAAATCTTCATCGCACAGACGAATCCGAGCCCGGGCTCCCTTGACGACCCGATCTTCGGCGAGATCGGTCATGATGCTGAGCACGGGAGTCACCTGGGAGGTATTGCAGGCGGTCCTGTGCGCGACGACGTCTGGGCGGAATGTCGGGGGAAAGTCCCCGTGACCTGCTGCCAGCTGGAGTGGAGCTTGCGTGGCTCACCTCGCGTCCAGCCGTCGGGATCTTGCCCCGAGGGTGTTGCTGAGACGAAGGCGCTTCTCGCCTCGGCGACGGCCGATGGGTGCGCCTACGACGACGTGATGAATTGTCGCTGCTTCTCAGAGAAGGGGTCCCTGAACGGTGACTTCGGTGCTGCGGAGGAATGGCCTCGCCAGCGGTAGCGGTCGAAGTTCTTCGGCCAAGGCCCGGCCAAAGAGCTCCGATTTTGCCCTATCGGGATCAGCCATGATCCGGGCAATAGCGCGAAGGCGCTCCCCCGAGGGAGGGAGCCTCTCCTGGTCCTCCCGTCGGAGCGCGGTAATGGCCTGATTGATCGCAACGTGGACCATTCGACGAGCATCCTCGGGAGTTTGTGGGTCGCGATCCGCCGCTGCCGCGTTCCCACCGGAGGCGTCCGCCATGAAGACGTGCTGCTCACACGGAGGTGGGGAAGGCGAGAACAAGGATGCGGAGCCAGACTCCGCGTCCGATCCCGCGCTCGGAGAGTGTTCGTTGATGGAGAACGCCATGCTCCTAAGACCTCGGAGTTTTTCCTGTGAATGAACAAAGCAATCGGGCCCCACGGTGGGCGCCAGCTGTCGGCGATCGGGATCGCCAACGCGAAAAATGAGGTAGGGGTTAATGAGAAACGGGACCACAACTGCGCTTTGCTCGAACAGGGGAATGAGGTCGAGGAGGTCTATGGTCGGAGCAAGGAGACAACGGACGAGACAGAGATTTATCCTGGTTCGAGCCCCTGAGAAGGTAACAGCTCTACTCCAGTCGCCTTGTGGCGGTGTTTCTTGCCTTTTGTGGATACAAAGGAGGATTACAGCTCAATCTTGACGATGCTAAGTCTAGACTTGAACTCCGATGTTCCGTGTGTTGGGTTGGTCTTTTCGGTATTTACAAAGCTTGATCTTATACCCATTCTTCTTGCAACGTTCGGAGTAACCCTCGGATCGTGGCCTTTATGCATATTAATTGCGGTGGTAACTGCTCCGATCCCGTCAAGACGCGCATTACTCCATGATCCCACGCCTCAGAATCGCCAAGTGATAACGCGTCGGATCCAAGAGACCGCTATCGACCTTGAATCATCCCGAGCAAAGAGGTCGTGAGGGCCACGAGCTTCGGTGATCTGTACTGACTCGAGTGGCCTCGGGCTTGATCTCGAGTCTTTGGTCGAGGACCCACGGGCTAGAGGGTTGGTTGGATCGTGTGACCACCAAGGGTTGCCCTACTCGACAATTTCTTATTTCGGATTTTGATTTTTGATTGAGATCAATTAAAGTCTATTATTTTTGAATTTTTTTTCAAATATATTTGATCTCAGAATTCTTCTATAAAATTTTGAAGCCAAAATATGGTTCTATTATTTTATAAAAATTACGACATTGCAATTTCCCTATTTTCAGGGTTTCTGTTTTTAAATTTGGAAAAGTCTTAAACCACATTATTAATTTATGATATTTTTACCAAAGGTATAAATTGCATTGGTATGTTCATGATAATTTTTACAGCTCCAAATCAGTTCTATAATTATTTTCTAAATTCGACAATGCATTGTTTTGATTTAAAAGTTGTCTCTTT
>JAYEVE010000505.1:0-57631 GCA_036346375.1 Guadua angustifolia
TGGATTAGGGGTATTTCGCTGGAATGTTTTTGGATCTAATTCAAATTTAAACTAAATCCCAAAAACTTCTACCGGTTTTGGCTATAAATATAGCCTATTATACAAGAAAATCAGTAAAAGGGAAGTATGTTGAGATTAATACTCCCTCTGTTCACCTTTACAAGGCTTATTTTTTAAATGGTTTTGTTCACAAATACTATAAGGTTTGCATGTAGATTTAATGATGCCTTTTCTTCTATATCCCTATTTATTCGCTCTCAACCATATGCATTTATTTATTATCACTCTACACAAAGTGTATATTTAATCTTTCAAGGCAATTAAGTGGGGGCATCTAAGTCATTTTTTCTTATATCTTTTTTAATTTTAATATATCTTTAATCTTTATACAAAATCAAAATACAGCCTGCAAAAAGGAACGGAGGAGTAAAAGTGAAGAGTGTTGAGATTCTTTGATATTGTTGACTGGTACTGAGATCGTTCAAAAGTGACTGTCGACAATCTAAAAATCACCACCGTAGAAAAACAAAAAAGAACTGAGTGGTGACCACGTGTCCTCCACCTCATTCTCATCTTCCTTCTCCGCTCCTCCTCGCCCACCGAATCGCAGAAATTCCCCACTCCCCAGTCTATAAAAATCCGCGACCAAATCTCATCTCATTATTAACACGGCACAAGCAAATCCTTCGCTCCTTTCTCTCTCCAAACTTGCATTTCGGATCGCGGCGACCACCGGAAGCGCCATGGCGAACATCGACATGGCGGCGATCCTGGCCGACCTGGAGCGCGGCGGTCCCGACGGGCGGGTGCCCAAGACCAAGCTGGTGTGCACGCTCGGCCCCTCCTCCCGCTCGGTGCCCATGCTTGAGAAGCTGCTCCGCGCCGGCATGAACGTCGCGCGCTTCAACTTCTCCCACGGCACGCACGAGTACCACCAGGAGACCCTCGACAAACTCCGCCAGGCCATGCACAACACCGGCATCCTCTGCGCCGTCATGCTCGACACCAAGGTAAGCCTCTCTAAACTCTCTCTGTAGCCGCTTGCTCCACTCTACCTACTTTGAATGGTTGTGCTGCTTAGTTGGTTGGATCGGGCCATCTGGTGGCGGTGGTTCGGTTTTGGGGGTGTTGCTTGGGTTCGTTTAGGTCAGAGGGAGGAGGATTTGCAGTGGGATCTACTGATCTGTTGATCGGGAGTAGCTTGTTCGGATTTGGTGGTACCATGGTTGTATTTGGATTCGAGCTTTGGTGGTTTTGATTTTTGAGGGCTCGACAAAAATGGTACCATGGATTAGATTGGCCTGCGCCTGAGCCTTTGCCTTGTTGCGGAAGGTTGGGTCTTGGACTGGGCTCACGCTTGTGCCCCCATGTAGGTAGATTTGGATCTTATGAGGGTTATGGATTCTGAAGTAGTCTGGTTTGCCGTGGCTGCCGGTTAAGATGTTGGTGAAATGGAAGTAGTACATCTTGTTTCGTAAAGTTAGTTTGGATTTTGTCTGTATGTTGTTTAAGTAACTTTGTCCATTAGTAGTTTTGGTTGTGTGTTTAGTTGGCGAGAGATTACTTGAATGTTGATCTATTTGAAGGATGTATTGGCTGCTTCTTAGGTTATAATATCAAATCATTCTGTCTCTCCTTATCCTGGGGATTGGTGGCGGTTTGAAGTGTAATTTTCAAGCCATCGAGGTCGGTGTTTTGGTATTGATGGCTTTGGTAGGAGCTTTTAGATGTTCTTCTTAATTTTGTCAATGCATGCAGTACAGGAAGATACTATTAACACAAACACAAAAAGTCTTATTTGGCATAACACTGCATGCCAACCTAACGTATAAAGAATGAATATTTATCGGTAATGCTCAAGAAGAAAGAAGGGGGTTGTTCTTCTTAATTTTGTCAATGCATGCAGTACAGGAAGATACGATTAACACAAACACAAAAAGTCTTATTTGGCATAACACTGCATGCCAACCTAACGTATAAAGAATGAATATTTATCGGTAATGCTCAGGAAGAAAGAAGGGGGTCATCTTTTTATTTTATATTCCACCCTAATGTACCATTCGTTGCATTTTTCTCTAAAGCATGGAAACGTTTTCAACGAAATAAGAACCATACAAAATAGATTTCTTTAGGAAAACTATTTTGTTCGCTGTTTTTTCTTTTATCCTAAAGATATGCAGAACGAGTGTATTATGAAATGTTCGTTGTCTAGCTTTGCATACATCGCTACTTAATCGTTTAGTGGTTATCGATGAAATTACTTCACCATACAATATTATGGAAGTATATACATTCGATGGGAGAATGAAACCATTAGATTAGTGGAAAGAAGAAAGAATGGGAAGAAAGCAGCCATGGGCAAGCTTTAATTAATATAAATAAGTAGGAGTTACAGCCTTTAAATTCGAGTGAAACGAGCCTTTGACGTAGTCAGAAATTCTACTGCCCTTTCACTATTATTATTATTATTTCGAGTAATAGCGGAAGGAGTGCCAAAGCCCATTTTAGTAGAAAGCTGCTGCCCTTTTATAGTAATGCGGAGTGACATAATCAATCGAATTCGACTGGTTGGTTCCCTTAGGGCAGTTCCAACTCTCCACCTCAGCTGGTGTCCATAGAATTAATTACGATGCCAACTAAGCAAAAATCTAATGTGGCATAGGAATTAAGGAAGGGAGAGAAGGAAAAACAAAGAAACCGTGTCTCATGCAAGAAACTGGGTCGACACGGGAATCAAGACGTAAGAAACGAGCAAAATCGGGGTTGAACGTTTCTGTGCGCTGATTAAGGTGTGTTTGTGGTGCATGCATTGGTTTATTGTTCTCTTTCTCTCCTTTAGACACTGCTCATGGAAACTATGGGTTGGGAAACTATGCATCGATTTATTGCTTTCTCTCTCTTTTAGACACTGCTCATAGAAACCATGGGTTGGGACTGCCCTTAGTAGTCAATTGCTATTGACGTATCAGGTGGGAATGGGAGAGCCTTTTTTCTTTCCGCCAATTCCTGGCGTAAGCTCAACCTGTTCTTTCATTTCCTATACTATCATAGGGATACAAAAAAATGTGTTTTTATAGGGATACAAAAAAAATGTGTTTTAGTTTAGACTATGAAAAGGCATCCCACAACCCAGTCTTAGGTTCAGAGTCGCTTCGTGGGAACTTCAAGAGAGAGAAGAGAGATCATAGCTTAATATTGAAGGTCAGGTAGTTGTTCACTATATATAACAGCTTAATGTTTCACCACATACATAACTGGTTCGTTTTATTTTGCTTATCTTGTTGGTTCACATGGTCTTATTTGGTGGTTTTATTTATTATTCAAAGCTACAAATACACTGGTGGCTGGTCTTGCACTCAGTTGCTTTTATTGCAGCCTTTTCTCCTGTTGATCATTCCATAATGTGTAGTGTGTATTCTGATTGGATTCTTGATAGCAGGATATGTTAGGTCATTATATGACGACTGCTCTGAATTTTTCTTTCATTGTTGCAGGGTCCTGAGATTCGTACTGGATTTTTGAAGGATGGTAAACCTATCAAGCTAACAAAGGGTCAAGAACTCACTGTTACTACTGATTATGATACCAAGGGTGATGAGAATATGATCGCTATGAGTTACAAGAAACTCCCTGTAGATGTGAAGCCTGGAAATGTCATACTATGTGCAGATGGTACCATCTCCTTGACTGTTCTGTCCTGTGATCCAGATGCTGGAACTGTGAGGTGTAGATGTGAGAACACTGCAATGCTTGGCGAGAGAAAGAATTGCAATTTGCCAGGAATTGTTGTGGATCTTCCTACGCTGACTGAGAAGGATAAAGAAGATATTTTGGGATGGGGTGTACCAAATGACATTGACATGATCGCTTTGTCATTTGTCCGCAAAGGATCAGATTTGGTGACCGTCAGACAGGTTCTTGGACAGCATGCAAGGCGCATAAAGTTAATGTCAAAGGTTTGTATGTTGTCACTGTCAGCTATTCTACTGGTTCTGTTCGTTTTTCTCTCTCCATAAATTACCCAAATCTCTTATATTTTGTGCAATAAAACCAGCGCAGCTGAGATAATTCGTCTTTCAGTGAGTTGCTTTAGTGCTTTACACTTCAGTCAAGGTTGATTCATGTTGGAACCCATGAATTCATTGACTTTCTCTTACTATCCATTTCACAACTGTTCCTGGTTGTAAACAGGATTATTCCCCAATTTGTGCTATATTAGGCAAAATGTAAAGTTGGTTTTCTTCTGTGTGCTTTCCTCTAGGATAATACTTGCTTGAACTACAGTGTTGTCTTCAGTAGAACGTTTTGCACAATTGGTTGAGCAAAGGCTCTGCCTCTTTTTCCATGTATTCCCCCCTGATAAGGTTTATTCTACTTCCTGGTACTCATAACATTAATTCAGATTATACTGAACGTCTTTTCTGCTATGTATGGTCTCATACTATTACTCTTGGAACATTCAGAAAATCATTGCTAAAAGATGATAAAATCTAACTGGCATGATGATAAAATCTACTTGGTTGATGATGATATAAACATGCACTTGCTTTTGACCATGTTGGTTATGGTGTCGTGGATCTGATTTCTTTCTTAATTATGTAGGTTGAAAACCAAGAGGGTGTTGTAAACTTCGATGAGATCTTGAGGGAAACTGATGCCTTTATGGTTGCTAGAGGTGATCTTGGAATGGAGATTCCAGTTGAGAAGATATTCCTTGCACAGAAGATGATGATATACAAGTGCAATCTTGCTGGCAAGCCTGTTGTTACTGCTACTCAGATGCTTGAATCGATGATCAAATCCCCCAGGCCAACTCGTGCTGAGGCCACTGACGTTGCAAATGCTGTTCTTGATGGAACTGACTGTGTCATGCTTAGTGGTGAGAGCGCAGCTGGAGCATACCCTGAGTTGGCTGTGAAGATCATGGCTCGAATCTGCATTGAGGCAGAGTCTTCCCTGGACTACGATGCTGTCTTCAAGGAGATGATCAGGTCTGCGCCCCTTCCGATGAGCCCATTGGAGTCTCTTGCATCCTCTGCTGTACGAACTGCCAACAAGGCTAAGGCTACACTGATTGTCGTCTTGACTCGGGGTGGCACCACGGCCAAGCTGGTCGCGAAGTACCGGCCCAGGGTACCAATCCTCTCCGTGGTTGTCCCGGTGCTAACTACCGACTCGTTCGACTGGACCATCAGCTCTGAGGGCCCTGCGAGGTACAGCCTAATCTACAGAGGTCTCGTTCCCCTCCTTGCCGAGGGCTCTGCTAAGGCCACCGATTCAGAGTCTACAGAGGTGATCCTGGAGGCCGCTCTGAAGTCGGCTGTACAGAAGCAGTTGTGCAAGCCCGGTGATGCCGTTGTTGCTCTGCACCGTATCGGCGTCGCTTCTGTCATCAAGATCTGCATTGTGAAGTGATCAGCAGACACCGTGAGTTGAGTGCCACATCTTGCTGCTTTCGTGTGGCAAAACTTCCATGCTTGTTTTACTTCCGTCTTTCGGAGACAATTAATTACCCTTATGATCCTTGCAGTTTGCAGGGTGCATTACCCTTATCATCCTTGCAGTTTGCAGGGTGCCTTTTCGCTACTTAGATTTGAGCTGGTAAATGAGGAGAGAAAGGACTCCATTATTGAGAGCTCTATTGCTGTCAGTGCCCGTTAGTATTAGACAGGTCGATTCTGTTTCATGCCTGCACAATTTTCTCGTAGCTGTTGCCCGTCGTATTGTGGAGTACTCTTTTTTCTTTTTTGGTGGCGATTTCAATACATGGTTATAAGATTGGCATCTGATGATCTGCCGAGTCGGAAGTAGAATGAAAAGCGTTCCAGAATCTGATGGAATGTTTGTCTCGCCAATACTTTCCAGTTACTACACTGATGGCTTGAGACACAACGGCATGAATTGAAAACCTCGTACTTGCTTTGGAGGCCAAGTATGTCGATAAGTTCGCGAATCGCGATGCGTGCACTGGCTCGCTGGGCACACGAGTCTGGCCTTCCTCCTGCCCGGCCGCCACAGATGGGTCTCTTCGATGTCCTCTTCGGCCGGCACATCGACGGCGACGACAGAAGGAGGAAGGACAACCAGGCGGCCATGGTGGCGACCGACGCGCCGTCGCACTGCGCCATCCCTCCCCTCTCGCCCACCGCCTCCTCTGTCGTCCACCGATGCGCCCGGTCCGTTCATCCCATCATTGTCCGAAAGTTTCAGGGATATATTGCCTTGGAATCTTGACTCCCAACTAAATGAATGGCGAGGCACGGTCGCGGGCGTCCCGGTGAAGCAGCTGCGACGGCGTTTCGAGGCAGAGCAGGCAGAGCAGCCGCTCTTCTACGCCAGGAGCCTCGTGAAGTACGGCTCCTACATTGCCCTGCGCGTCGAGACCAAGCGCCACGATCACCTCGGCGACAGGGAATTCCACTCGCTCACCTACGACATGATGCTCTCCTGGAAGACGCCCGATGAGGAGACCGACACTGAGTTTCAGGTGGGTGCGAAATTCACAGATTTTTTGTGTTAGTCCAGGAGTACTAAGGACAAAATGATGCCTATTTTGTGTTTACGAATGGTACTGTAATAGATTTAGTTCATTTACTTTCTGTTTTTGGATCATGTGTTTGTTGGGGTATGAACTTTGCTCTAGCTAACTGGCATTATAAGATAGGGTGCAGTAGAGCGCTATATTTCTGTTTTGTTTTTCACTTTTGCTTTTCTGCAGTGGGCTTTTGTGATTTATGATAATAGAAATCGGGAGGGTTTGTTGTCCTTCTATTATTCTAAAAAATTATGACACATAAAGGCATTTAGCATTCCCAACGACGAAACGGACGACGACGACGGTGGATCCATATTCTGTTCGAGTCCCACACAAATTCGATCATATGCTTGCTTTGAATTGCTTGATGTGTACGGAATGAATGACTAGGCTGATGGGAGTACAACAGTTGGACCGCTCCTGCCTGCCCTGCAGTGGCCCACCCAATCACCGTTAGTAACCTGTTCGACGCACTCACAAATTCTACCGGAGGCCGGTTGCATTTTCTCATCTACCACAATACCTCAAAAGTTTAGACAAGTACGTATATCATGCAATCATCTTTATCTTGTCCTATTTTTCTAGGTATGATATCCCTGATACTACGAGCATAAATGAAACGTCTTGGATATGTAAAATTCAGACACTTCCATCGCATTTCGTCTGTCCTTAATCGCTAAATTAGGGTGCTCGATCTGCAAAACGTATATCAGTGGACACAAGCTCCTGCCCTTCAGCTCTCCGCGAGGAAGTCATCCTCGACATCTACGGTGCCCGCGACCAAGCCGGTTCTTCAGCACATTGGGACGTCCACATGGCCTGGTTCTCAAGCATCTTCCTTATGGTAATTTTGTTCAGTGCTACTGAATTGTTCTTATTCGCAAGGGATCTTAAGGTGAATGAGCTGCACATTTTTCAGGGAGGCTCACACTGACCAACCATGCCCTGTACTTTGAGGCAATCGGTGTCGATTTTTCGTACAGCGAGGCTGTTCTGTATGATCTGGCAAAAGACTTGAAGCAGTCAGTAAGACGTGAGTCCACTGGCCCATGGGGTGCTCACCTCTCTGACAAAGCCGTCATGTATAAGTCTAGCTCTACGTGAGTTACTGATTCCTGCAGTAAAGCTTCATTTTCCACTCATACTTAATCATTTGAATTGTAAATATGCACAGGATCCACTAGCTGTTAGTAAAATTCGAGTCATGACGCACTTCATTCTCAATCAGGCCATGGCTCCATCAATTCAGCTTGTAAGATTAAGTGCCAGGTCTTTTCAGGATGCTTCGATAAAGTGCAACTCTCTTATCCAAGGGATCCATATTACGCTCTAACCTATTACAGACATGGTACACTTCATATAATGAGAATGTCAAAGGCAGTATGCATTCCAAATTTGTTACAAGATTGTCATCAAGCAGACTTGTTGAGTGACTGTTCTGCTTTCTACGGTCTACTTCATCTTGGAATAGATTGGAAAGGATATGCTTTACAACTTCGAGCAGAAACCGTGAAATTCTTCTGCAAGCTTTTTTGAGCATGGGATTTTCTCATAGCTTGAAGATATCCTCATGTTGACATTCAACTATTGTCTACACTCCTAGCTCTAGGATTACTGATTCTGAGTGCTCAATTTAGCTCAACATCTTTACAATTTCTGGTCCACGAAGTGAGTTACTACGATTATTTACTACTGACAGAGCGTGAACCAGGCTTCTTGAATTCCTCAATTAAAGGACAACTGCCGAGACACTGGTTTGCAGTCATCAAAGAGGTGTTGCACGCTCACAAGTTCATCAGGAAGTATAGGGTTGTAAATTTTCAGAAGGCGGAGGCGCTTTCGGTTGCGACATTAGGAATTCTCCGGTACCGCACCATGAAAGAGGGATTTCACATGCTACCAGCACATCTCAAGACCACCCTCGCCTTCAACTTAGCAGAGAAACTGCCCAAAGCGGATAAGATATTGGAGGCACTGTACGGGCAGCTGCAGCAGCATTGCTCAAGATTCAGATTCCACTCGCTCACCTACGACATGATGCTCGCCTGGAAGACGCCCGATGAGGAGACCGTTCCGACACCGAGTTTCAGGTGGGTGCGAAATTCACAGATTTTTGTGTTAGTCCAGGAGTACTGAGGACAAAATGATGCCTATTTTGTGTTTACAAATGGTACTGTAACAGATTTAGTTCATTTATTTTCTGTTTTTGGATCATGCCTTTGTTAGGGCATTAATTTTGCTCTAGCTAACTGACATTATAAGATAGAGTGCAGTAGAGTGCTATATTTCTGTTTTGGTTTTCACTTTTGCTTTTATACAGTAGTCTTTTGTGATTTATGATAATAGAAATCAGGAGGGCTTGTTGCCCTTCTATTATTCTAAAAAATTATGACAGAAAAAGGCATTTAGCATTCCCCATGACAAAACGGATGACGACGACGGTGGATCCATATTCTGTTCGAGTCCCACACAAATTCGATCATATGCTTGCTTTGAATTGCTTGATGTGTACGGAATGAATGACTAGGCTGATGGGAGTAGAACAGTTGGACCAGAGGCTTTCGCCAAGATCGCTCCTGCCTGCCCTGCAGTGGCCCACCCAATCACCGTTAGTAACCTGTTCGACGCACTCAGGGCATGTACAGTGGTATAGACGGCAGCTGTCTATAATATATCTCCACATCATCTATAGACAGCACTAAAAATAACTCATACAATGAATCGTCTATATAGTTATCTCGTAATGTTCTCTCATCCAAATAACAGATCTGTCTATACAATGATACATAAAATAGAAAGTCCTATAAGACCGCCTCATTAAATAATGAGACAACAATTTTCTCTCTCCTCCTTTTCTCTCCTTCACATCACCTAAAATCCTAGGTGACATGATCTTATAAACAACTGACATGTACCATTATACATGCCCTCACAAATTCTACCGGAGGCCGGTTGCATTTTCTCATCTGCCACAAGTACCTCCAAAGCTTAGCCAAGCACGTGTAAATAATATGCAGCCATCTTTATCTTCCCCTCATTTTTCTAGTATGATATTATCTGAACTAGCTATGTGCCCGTGCATTACAACGGAAACTTAATTTGCGATAAAAAGTTTATTTGCAAAGAGCACTAACACTGGCAAAGGTGAGTAATTAAAGAGCAATGGCAAAGGTGGATAATTAAAGAGCAGTGGTAAAGGTGGGTAATTTTGATAAACTGACGCGAGAAGAAACTCTTGTTTTATATAGTAGAGATTATGGGCATTACAATGACACGTCTTGGATATGTAAGAAATTCAACCACTTCCATTGCATTTGCGTGACTGCCTTAATGTGGCGTCTATAATGTCAGGGTGCTCAGTTCTGCAAAACGTATATCAGGTGGACACAGAGCTCCTGCCCTTCAGCTCTCCGGCGGAGAAGTAATCCTCGACATCTACGGTGCCGCGAGCCGGTTCTTCAGCACATTGGGACGTCCACATGGCCCGGTCAAAGTGGAGGACATAGACACTCACGTAGCTGTCCTGAAGGTACAGTCATTTTCGGCAACTTCATAACTATAGACAATATCTGAATTTAGAGAATCAGACAACCACTGAAGCTTTAAGTAAACATCTCACGTGAATTTTCATTGACAACCGCAAATTGCAACATGTCCTTACAGTATGTGTCAGAGATTGGTCATAATTCGAGCTTTTGTTAAGATTATTAATGTTGGTTGATTCCCTCTTAATATGCAGGAACTTCTGCTTCCTTTGATTGAAATAGGCAAAAGGCTTCTCTCTTTGGCCGAGTGGGAAGATCCACTTAAATCATACGTCTTCTTATTATGTTTCCCCTACATAATTTACAGGTAAAATTCATGGTCTATGAGCATATCATATCAGATAGATGAAAAACATCGCCGCCGCCAGTAGTTGCCACATTTTCTCCCTTTTTTGAGGATTTTGTTACGGCGTTTTGTATGCTGAGACCTGCAGAGGCTGGATCTGGTACATGTTTCCTGGCTTTTTGATCGGCTCTACTCTCTTCATGCTATGGCAAAAGCATGACGGGACCGGACAGTTGCTAAAATACCCAGCTCATGATGAGACAGGAGGGTTGCCACGGTCACCTCCGTCAATTATCTCACCATGTTAAGGTTAGTAAATGGTGCAACACATGATAGTAACTCAGAAATGGAAATTTGAACTAAGGGTCTGTTTGATAGAGCTCTAGATTCTAGCTTCACCTAAGATCTGAAACTTATAGATTAAAATAAACTTATAGATCTGAACCACCAGAGCACGAACAAAGTTGCAGCGTCGCTGCTCGTTGCGGCTGCGGTATTTGCGTTCCTGCCTTTGAGGAGCATAGCTCTGGTGATTCAGCTGGAGGCGTACACAACTAGGCACATGCCGGTGAGGAAGAAGAGCAGTGAGAAGCTGGTGAGGAGGTTGGGAGTGGTGGCTCTGGATTCCGGCTGCTCCTGTGCATCTCTTGACTCTTGAGGGCGCGAGGACATGGAGAGCGAGGCTGGGATCGAGATGGGCAGATTGGAAATGTCGATATTAAACCCGTGTATGATATACCTGTAAATTCTTCCGAGTGGTAGAAATGTTGATATTATATAGACAACTAGGATAGTTTTCGCGGCGTGACACGTCGCGTGCGTTGTCTTTTTCGTGAAAATAATTTTTTTTTTTTTTCGTCGGTGTTTTTTTAAATCATCGAGGAAACGCGCGAAACGGCAGAAAAAATACAAACGAATCCACGATTGCGCTAAATCGAAAAGTCCTTTTCACGTAAAATAGCGAGAATGATCCAAGCGCCATTATTTTTTTGGTATTTATTTAGGGCCCTCTCACGAAAAATTCGCGTTTTTTCTGAACCAGAAGGTCATCTTCGTAAAAAACCGTGGGAAGGACCTATATGTAATTACGCGTTTTTGAGGGACCTCCACGTGAAAAGGAAAAACGAGCCGAGCCGGCCGGTCGCGTGTTGTTTTTTTCGCGGAAACAATTTCGTTTTCTTCGTCGTTTTTTTTTAAATCGTGGAGGAAACGCGAGAAACGGCTGAAACGACAGGAGTGTATCTGTGTTTGCGCTAAATCGAAAGGTCATTTTCGTAGAAAATAGCCGGAACGATCCAAACGTTATTACGTTTTTTTCGTTATCTATTTAGGGTTCTCTCACGAAAGATCCACGATTTTTTAAACTAGAAGGTCCTCTTCGTAAAAAACAGTGGGAAGGACCTATACGTAATTATGGATTTTGGAGGGACCTAAACGTGAACTTTTTTTAAGCCAAGCTGGCTCAAACGAACAACAACGCCGGAACTTTTTCCATATTAATAAGGTTATTATACGACAATCCAGAGCAAAGAGAGAACTGGGGCCTGATCTTAATTTGGTGAGGAACTATTTTTTTTTTGAAATTTGACCAGGAGCTCTGGCATTCACTGAAGAAGGAGAATAATCGCTAAACTACAAACGCAAACACACATCTCTCACACACACGCCTCCACACGTACGCACACACGCTTGTATTCGGTGCCACGCGAGTCAGCATTGAGCTGCGCTCGAACGCTGGCCGGCGAGGCGAGACTCGCACTCACCAACCGGGCTTTGCTCGGCTCGCGTGAGGAACTATCTATTAGTCGCTCTTCATCGTCGTTAACAGTTTTTTTGCGTTGAAATGTTCATATTCCGTATGAATGTTTTTAACACGGAATTAGTTGAAGGGATATAAGCCAGGGAGGAGCAGCAAGGAATGTGTGAATTGGGACACTAGATTTGCGTGCCATGCGAATGTGTGAATTGGGACACTAGATTGTCGGCGACCATTGTCATTGATCACGTCACGCCTGAATTCAACACACAAACAACGGTCAATTGAAGCATGCTTACCTGCAGGGATTAGAGGCATCTTCTGGGCAATTATTCAAGCCGGCCATGCACCATCCTATTCTGGATTTTTTTTTTCCTGATCCACGACAGGGCTTAGCTAGGCGTGACATGATCGAGATTGCTGCGACAGAGACCGTCCGTCCGTTCAAGGGCTGCTCTGAACCGTACATGCGTTGCGTGCCCCTGCTCTCGTCAGTAATTCTTTGCTCGGTTACAGCCGTTGAACACGACGTACGAATTATGATCTCAGGTACAGCCTACCTGCCTACTCATACTATTCTCCGCGATTCGAATCGAAATGCGACACGACAACCACCAGAGCACATGATTAAATGATTAATCAATCTTTCTCTTGGTACAAGGAAATTAGTAAGTATATATATGACGCGTGGTACACGGAGTCTGAAACTATCCACGAGTATCCCATGCGAACACACAATGACACAAACATGCATGTGATCTCTACTTCCAAGAAACCAGAGAAAATCATGACTTCAAAGGAAGAAATCAAGGGTTAAGTCAATCACGCAGCCATGGCGGCCAAGTCAAGGACCCCCTAAAAAATCAAATCAATCGTCTAGAAGCCAAAGCATAACCAACCAACGTGACATGAGACATCACATATAAACTGGACGGACAACTGATCTACCGTAGCTTTTCACCAAACCGAGTCGGCCGTCGTGTTGTACGCGCCACTTCTCTTCCCTTGCCGCGCGCAAGCAACTCGATCGGAGACAGGGCAAGCAAACATGGCAGACTACCACAGGATCCACCCGGCGACCGTCGGCTCGCCGCCACGGCCGTCCGCGCCGCCGGACCAGGCCAAGGGCAAGAAACCCAGCCATGACCAGCAGCAGCTGCCGATCACCGCCCCGTCGCCGTACGCGCCCGCGCCGCTGCCCCCGCCGCGTCGCAAGAGGCACAGCCGGTGCTGCCGGTGCCTGTGCTGCACCCTGCTCGCCGTCCTCGTCCTCGTCGTCGCGCTGGGCGCCACGGCGGGGATCCTGTACCTCGTGTTCAAGCCCAAGATCCCCAAGTTCCACGTGGACCGGCTCACGGTGACCCGGTTCGACGTCAACACCACAGCGATGACGGTGACGGACGCGTTCGAGGTGGAGGTGACGGCCGACAACCCGAACAAACGCATCGGCATATACTACGACGGCGGCGAGGTGACGGCGTCGTTCAACGGCACAGAGCTGTGCCGCGGCGCGTTCCCGGCGCTGTACCAGGGCCACCGGAGCACGGTGCAGCCCCGGATCACGCTTGCAGGGGAGACGCGTCTGGACAGCGCCGTGGCCGGGCAGCTGGCGCAGCAGCAGCAGGCCGGGTTCGTGCCGCTGACGGTTCGGGCGCGCGTGCCGATCCGCATAAAGTTCGGCGCCATCAAGCTGTGGAAGATGACGGGGAAGGCACGGTGCAACCTGGTCGTGGACAGCCTCCAGGCGGGCACGCAGCTTCGAATCCGGTCCAACAGCTGCAGCTTTAAGCTCAAGCTCTAGACATTTTTCGTCAGGTTTCAGCTTAAAACTGCATGTCTTGATCAGAAGCGCAAGCATGTATTGTGCATGTGCTATGTATTTCCGTGTGATATAAGGTCCCAGCTCCATTCCTGTGAACCCATGCATTTGTTGAGATCAGCAGGTGGTAGGGATGGATACTGTCATACTGATTCTTTATATTAATTAGTTTCAGTGCAATAAGGTCCGACACATGTATTTCGTTTGCCATGAATTTCTTTGGAGAAGAGAATAAATATGGCCAGTTTGTTCTTTTTGGTACTATTCCATGGTGACAGGTTCCATGTCAACCCCCTAGTACAGTCTTGGAAATAAGACTAGACCCATTGGCTTTCACCGCATACGTAACACCCTGGCCCAATTATACGTGTATACATACGGTAGATACACAAAATCATCCTTCCTTAATTACACGTCCGTATGTCTATTACCGACATATATGCCATACCATATGGCTACTCCAGACCCACACGCCGTGTGCCATATGTTTGTGCCCCTGCCACACGTGTCTGTACAACAAAGGTTGATGCTTAATTTGATTCCATCTATAACACCTTCGCTCGATGTGCTAGCACACCGTGAGTCAGACCCGAGCATACATAGCACTCTGTTTACACTCTCATTCTCACTTCGTGTAGAATGATTAACTGAAAATATTATGTTTGAACTCAACAAGCATTATATAATACTATATCTCACTTTAGACCAACAATGTGGGACTAATTCCACTACCATTCTATATTGACTACATGAGTATTCATATTAACGGACCAGGGTATTGCAGCATAAGTAATCACTTTTTTTTAACACTCAAAATAGCAATCACAATCTGGAATGTCTGGAAGCAGCGAAATGGACTCATTTTTCCAGCATAAATACTGCACGGTTATAGTACATGCTTTCTCTTGCATCCAAGACAATGTCGCATGGAGAAATAGGGCCTTTTGTGCTGGTGCCCAGAGTTAATCGATCCTTTGTAGTAGCAGCGTTGTATAGTAGGAACCCTTTAATTTGTTGTTCTGGTATTGGCAATTTAAGCCCGTTTCGTTAGACCGTTTCATTCCTTCTAAATTGAAGAGAAGTACAAGGCCTTGAGTGAAAAGTTCTAACCAGACTGATCAGTATCGCAAAAGAAATACACATTGTCCACGAATAATACCGATAAGATGATGGGAGCAGACAGTGTTCCCTAAAGTACAGATAAAAAAATATGGAATGAAAAGGTTATAAATTAACTTATGTCACGACGCTGGAGGCATCAGAGATCCTGCTAGCATCAAGACCTCCACGACTGTACAGCAGGTGCAGCAACGCCTCTTTAGGACTCGTTAAGTACGATCTCTTCCTTTCCACTTAATTAGTACCATTTTAGATTCCCATTGTTCAGTTCATGTTTCTGCTGAGAATCTAGCGCTGTCGTGTTTGACTGGCGAGTTGGCTCTAAAAGCCCTAAGAGATAGGATTAGAGCTGAACAGACCTTGCTACCCTTGGTTATAACATTTCAATTATATTTGTATATTACCCTATTGTATGTGTACACATATTTATATAGAGTTTTTTTACATTTTTTTGCAAGACCAAATGAATGTATATACATGGTACGAGTATCATTTGCCTGTCTTTTTGGGAAATTAATTTGACTTAGTTACTCATAGACATCAGTTTAATTGTTTCTTTGCAAAGACAACACACTACTTATATATTATGAACAAAGAACAATATCAGTAAATGGTACATGATACAATGAGGATAATATATATCAATTTATGAACATTCAGATACTTCATAGTTTAAGCATCAAAGTGTACAAATATGCATCCCGGCCAGTCATCTCCAATACTTGATTTCTTTTGCATCAAAAATCAATAACTACGTCTGAACATAACATTATCATACAAGATAAACAACCTATTACATCATATTGCCAGCTTCGAAGACAACACCGTCTTTCCACCAGCTAATTCGGAGGTCGGTAGCAGGAAACTCTGACGCTGGAGGCGGCAAGCTAGACCAGTGGCGGTGATCGAAGTCAAGCACAAGGAGCAAGTAGTAACAGATTAGTTCAAGAACAAGGAATAGCTAGCACAAATAATAGCCAGTAATATGGTCATAATTTATCAATTTATACATTAATCAACATGTGGGCACCAAAATATTTCACATCTAAGAGCAAAGGAAAAAAAGTCATTTCACAGTGGAGGAAGGAAGAGATTGGCTCAAGCAACAAAATCAAAACCAAAGCTTAGAATTTGAAAAATTAACAAGTTACTCACTGTTGTATTATTGGGACCATTCTCTGAATCATTTGCTTGAGAGCTCTGGTACACTACTGCAGTAACAAAACACACATACATCATTAACTTCAAAAAGAATCACCACGGAATGAATCTCCCATGTGATGAATCGGTTCACATGTTATTTAACGCAAGCACCATCTTAGCACTGGGAAATGGCGAAATAGCGAAATTCTGGAAATCCAATTAGCTTCAGGGTGTCTCTCCACGTGAGCTAGCACCCTCCTGCTTCCAGCTGGCCTGCAAGACCAGAGGTTCCATCAAGGAGGAGCTCACCTGTAGGGGGTGGCTCCGTTCGCTGCGTAGAGTTACAACTGCGGTGCAACTAGATGACTTCGTTCGCTTATGGAACGCGATTCAGCAGGTGCAGCTACAGGACGACGCCACTTGGAAATGGATGTCAAGTGGTGAGTACTCAGCAAAAATAGCGTATAGGACCTAATTCAAAGGTTCAATTCTAGATCACAACTACAGCATAATCTGGAAGGCTAGCGCAGACAGGAGATGTAAGTTCTTTGCATGGCTCTTTGCCTAGGAAAAGAGACTTACGGCCGGCAAGTTTGCAGCTAGGGGTGGCCACATAGTGCAACCTGTGTTTTATGTGGATCCGACTCTAAATCAACATGTCACCTGATTCTGTTATACCCATTTGCGAGGTAGGTATGGACAAAAGTCTTCCAACATATAGCAGTAATCCATATGCCTCCAAACACTACCTCTGTACAGCTACCGTTTGGTGGAGCAATGTCCGCTCCTCTATGGCAAAGGACCACAGGAAGGAGGTGGACGGCATCGTCATGTTTACCATGTGGAACCTATGGAAAGAATGAAATAGTAGGATTTTCACGAACACTTATTGTACGGTTCAATTGGTGGCCAATATCATTATTCAAGACGTGCAGAATCGAAAACATGCTTTCGCGATTATGTGATTTTCCATGGGTGGGGATATGAGTTGCCTTTTTGCTAAGTCAAAGAGTCTGTTCTTGTGTTCAGTTGTTGGCTGTTGTTTAGTCCACAAAGCCTACTATTTCTAACTATACAGTTACATCTGTAACTTTTCCTTTTCTCTTTAATGCATTGGCAGAGCTCCTAACCCCTATTTCAAAAAAAAAAAAGAAAAAAGGAATCACCACAGTAACATGCAAAACCAGGATGCTAGAACCAAAGCCGGCAAACCTGATTGGGTATTCACACCTAAAATAGCATAGGCCACTGAAAGCTATACACTGTTAGCAATAAACCGATAAAGTCTATCCTTGATAACCTAGATAGTAATAAAGTACATGCGAATGCTGTCATCAAACTACAAAGAATCAATCATCAAACAAAGCAAAGGTCGTCCATTAAGAGAGGCTGGGGAAAGGATACACTCATGTTTGCTTCTTCAGATGTAACAGGATCACCGCACGCATCAGGTTGGATATAATGGGAGAAACTGCAGTGTATATATGGTTGTCAGTATGGCAAATTAGCATTATCAATATCACCTGGAGCTCTAGATCACCCCACCTATTTTGCAGCAAATGTGCATATTACTTGTGAACTGGAATTACCCCATGCATTGCAACTTGCAACAAGCATAAAACAGAATATTCATGCCATGTATAAGCTAATTCAACAAACATAGTATTTTCCTTAATCTACCAAAAATAAAATTTACTCTATTTTGTGCCCGTCTGTCCCAAACTTAAACCTTGTCCATCTCAAAAATGTTTAAGAGGATGGCTATCACTTGGTCTGTAATATTATTTAAATAGAATCTAGAAAGCAAAAATATGAAAATGAAATAGATAACAGATACACACAAGTGGAAGCATATTCAAGGTGGACTAATGAAAGATAAAAATAAATGGAATCTTCACCATGAAATAATTTGGAGTAAACCAAATGAGCTATATATAGGCGACACTTGCAGATATAAGGAACAAAAGGTTGACGGGGGCTAAAGAACATTTATGGTTTGAGGGTGTAAACAATGGAATAAACAAATTCTGAAAATGATGTCCGAGAATCGAATCGAGATACGTATGTCCCTCATCTGGCTCTTTGATCGGTGCCGCCTTGTTAACCAATACAACATGGTCGCGCTTCTTCCCCCGCTCTTTGACGATCTTTCTTCGCCGGAGCACAGGCAGGTTGGAGAACCTCTCGACCATGGAGAAGGCAAATCCTACGGGTGGTGACCGATACCCAATACCTGAGACCAGACCACCACGAAGATCGTGAACCCGTGTTGATGCAATGGAACTAAAGCAGATGGTTCGTCTCAGGCAAAAGATCGCAACTTGTAGCGCAGGTCACTCCTTGGAAATCTTCGTCGCCGTCGCCTCAGTCGTGGCCTCCTTCTTCCTCCAAATCAATTGTAGGTATCGGTTCATTCCAGATCCAGGGAAATATTCCACACAAACAAGTGGCTTTCTTTTTTTTTTAAAGATCAGTAGGAGCTCTGCCTGCCTTTCATATTTATTAGAAAGAGAGAAAAACAATGGTTTTTACAACAGACCGTCGAAAGTTCGCGGCAGAAATTCATCACCCCGATAGGTACAAAGGGCGTGAAAGGGGTTAAAACCAAGTGTAAGTTTAGGGCATCTCTTACTTTGAAGGAGCTTAGCAACACAACTCAGCATAAGGAATACTGAACCTCCCTGCTTCTTGTGAAGCGATCTGGAGTTGCCTTCTTCATGATCGCTGTGAGAGGCAGATGGCGGTTTTTCTTGGAATGAAGGTGCTGTATGTTTCCTCTTCCTCATCAATTACATTGTGATAGATCTTTTTAAGTGTGTTCCTTCCGGTCATCAATGTGTAGACTCGCAGGATAATGTGCAAGCAGTAACTTGTTGGTGTACTCTGCTGATCCTTTGCGACGATCTTGCTGTCGTAAAAAAAACCCGTTCACCAACATGTTTGTTTGTTTGCCTGTTAATTCAGCTGGTTGTGTGCTGGCATTAAACAAGTGGCTTTCCAAATCAAATAAAGTTTACTCAATTCAAACCTAACAAATCCAAGCTCAGATCTGGAAATTTGGGGGTGTTACAAAATGCACGGTAAAAATATATGATCAAATGAACGGGAGACACAGATTTTATGTGAAAAATGCTTGCGGGAAAAAACCACGGCCACTGCACGAAGGCAATATCACTATATGAGGAGATGTTTACAATAAAGTTCTTGCTTTTCTTATGGATTATAGGGACACATTTATAGTAATACATAGCAGACTCCGTATATAAGTAAATTTAAGATGGAATATAAAATGAATTCGTATCACCGTCAAACTCAACAATCTCTATCTTGAGATGAGTTTCTCTTGTAACCAAAAATATAATGCAGCCCTCCTCAAAACAAATCATCCTGAACACCTTTTGCATTAAAAGTTCAAAGGACTTATGTGAACATGAAAGAATGGAACAGTCTAATCAAAACGCTTCTCATAAGCCAAATCATCACTAATGGCCCTTGATAGTTCAATGATCATTGGTTTTTTCCATAAGGATTTTTCACGTAAAATCTATATCTCTCGTTCCCTTGATGCTATATTTTTGCCGCGCGTTTGTAACAGGGGACTATTGGGCGACGGGAGAGGTCGTGGGAGGACGAGGTCGCCGCAGGGAGGAGGTCTAGAGCTAGGCAAATGGGGATTTTTTTTTTATGGTGGCGGAATTAGGGTTAAGGGGTAGGGCGGGTCACTTTTGCGGGAGGAGGACGAGGTGGGCGAGCGCTCGCTCGCAGCTGGCCATCGTGGTCACCAGGTCACCGCTCGCTGTTGTTAATGTAGACGCAAGTCGCCTCGATTAAGTGGCAAGGGGATGTTGAGCGGTGGAGACGGGATTCCGCGTGGTGAAGGGATTCCGGCCAACAGAGAGGGGATTCTAGCCGGCAGAGACGGGATTCCAGGTGGCGGTGAGGTCCTACGGGCTGGCGGGGTGGTGTTCCCTCGGCGGTGCAACTACGGTTCCATGGCGCCGTGGGAGAGGCGAGTGGAGAGCGAACGAAAGAAAGGGGCAGACGCGACAGGAGGGGCCGAATCGCCGTACGTGGTTACCCGGGAGTCGCCATGATCGCGGAGGGCGTCGGCGTGGTGTGCACCATGCCACCATCATAAGTAAAGTATAATGTGTTGTTAACTTGTGATCCTTTTTATCAGAAATGTTTATTCAGACATTTTTGTCCACACGCAAAGGTTCATTTATCTTTTTGAAATAAGGACAGACCTCTGCCAATACATTTAGAAGATAAGAATAAGTACAATCTAAATTTGAAGAAAAGAAAGAAAGACAGCCATTAGGAGTTAGGTACACTTAAAGGACATGAACACATTGTGAGGCTCCCAACTACCAGAAAAGAGCACTGGAATCCGTAAGTTCCCAAGCAACGTGACCTGCAGAATCATCATATAGTGGTAAAAGCACCTTTTTGATTGCGAACATCCTAAAAAATAGAAGTAACCACTAAATCCACCATATGATAGGTGTCAATAAAAATTATGTTGTTTCTTTCCTTCTAGAAATTCCACATGAAGAACATAATGATGCCATCCACCTTTCTCCTATGTTGTTTTGACACAGAGGGACGGACCTTAGTCCACCAAACAGTAAGACCTAGGCTTAGGAGGAAACGTCCGGAGGCATGTGTGATATGGACATATATAAAATCCTGAAGACCTATGCCCACACACAAAGCCTAGTGAAAGGGCATAGCAAAAGATGTGTAGCTCCACCAGTGCCAAGTCCGCTTCGCAACATGCCCAATCCACCATATGAAAATGGACGACATATAACGGAAGACCTATGCCCACACCTTCTTCGTGAAAGGGCATAGCAAAATCAGGTGCCTTGCGCTATGTGGCTACACCTTAGCTAACAAAGGACCATGTGAAGAATTTATATCTATCGTTTGCCGCCTTCCAGATCTTACTATAGTTTGGGTCAGGGATGAAACCTATGAATTGAGCTCTGTACGCCGTTTTTGTTGAGTACTTGCTACTGGACATCTATTTCCTAGTAATGTTGTCTTATACCCCTTCCTGTAACTGGACATGCCAAATAGTGATCTACAATCGAACAAAATCATTTAGTTGTGCCTAGGTTGTCACTCTTCGAAGCGAGCAAAGGTTCATTTATCATCTTACCTGTAATGCTGCTTTATCAGAAATGTAATATTGATATAAATATACATATTTGTCAGGAGTTGTATACTGGTATTTATGACCTTATGCTTGCAGTGAACTCAATGAATGTGTGAAACGAATCAGTGAATGTCGAAGCTTGAAATTGTTCTGAGTGTCGAAGCTTGAATCAATGAATTGTGTGTCAAAGCTTGAAACGTGCTTCCAGCTCGAGATATTCATCATTTCCATGAGAAATAACTGAACCCTGTTTAAGTTTGTGTACCTGATATATTTTCCCATGTGAACCACACACGCACAAAATAGGGCATGCTCCAGGCAAATTCTAGCTTCAAACCTCGGGGCGGATGGTACCGCGGCGAGTCAGTCCCGCTGGGTGACGACAGGCCGGCTGCCGGCGAGGAATGACGGGAGATGGTGGTGCGACGACGGGAAAGGGGATTGAGGCGGAGGCGTTGCGGCGCGTATAGGAAGGGGATTGGATTACGGCTCGGTGCGCAGAGGAGGAGGAGAGAGAGAGAGAGAGGAAGGAGGCGGCGGATCACGGGTGCCTGGGTGGGCGCGGGGGCATTCCTAAAAAACGCTACCCGCCTGACTCTGACTTATCTGAGCCGACTGAGTCGGATCGGACGGCCCCCGTTTCCATTTGCACATTACCACTCAAGTACCCGTATGTATACCCATAGATAGTTTATAACTTACGTACGCAGAGCTCTGAACGCTAATGTATCCATAAAAAACCCTCTAATCGCTAGTTCTATCATAAGCCGTCTTGAATCTTTTGATACACGAAGATATACGCATGACAATACTTCCAAATCATACGGCCCCAGTGGAAAATAATCAGTCAGCAAGCTGCTGTCTCACCATCCAGCTCCCTAGCTAATCCACCTCTGATACCGATCAAGTCTTTCCTGCACGGCGGCAGCGGCTTGCCGCACAGGCACAGGTTGTGCGCGTATGCCGCTGCGGGGAACAGATTGAACGGCCTGGCCTGCGGTATCTTCCCGCACAGCTTGTTGCCCCTGAAGCTCGCGTGCCGAACGCCCGCGAGCGTGGTGAAGTTGTCCGGTATCCTCCCGATGAGGGCGTTGCACGAGAGGTCCAGCCACTGCAAGCTGGCCATCGCTGCCATGGTTGCGGGGATGGCGCCCCTGACTAGGTTCCCGGAGATATCCAGTCTCTCCAGGCCGCTCAGATTCGACACCGAGCTCGGTATCTGACCACCGATGGCGTTCTTTGAAACGTCGAGCCACTTCAGACTCGCGCTGTCGGCGAAGTCAGGCAGCGCGCCGGTGATCCGGTTCCTTGACAGGTCCAAGTGCTGTAGCCTCTGAGGAAAAACAATGCGCGAGGCGTCTGAGCTTACACTGTTCTTGTTCGAAATCTTGGCACGCACTGTTGCTGATAAGCTTCTGAAGAATTGATCGATGCCGCCGGTGAGATGGTTGTGGGAGAGGTCCACGGACACCAAAGACGGCAGCCCGTTGCTAATTCCAGAAGGAAGAGAGCCGGAGAGCCCGTTTCTTGACAGGTTCAGGTACCACAGCTTCTGTAAGCCAAGCAGCGACTCTGGAATGGAGCCTACAAGCAGGTTGTTGTCAATGGCAAGAGAATTCAGGGACCGAAGACTGCCGATTTGTGGCGGAATTTTGCCGCTGAGTTTGTTATGGCCCAGCGACAAATCCGTAAGGTTGCGCAAGGCGCAAAGCGACGCCGGTATCTCCCCGGAGAAGCTGTTGTTGCTGAGGTCCAGCAAGGCCAGGCTCTTGAACTGCCCGAAGAACGCGGGAACAGCACCGGACAAGAGGTTGTTGCTCAGATCAAGGTACGCCAACCTGGACAGATTCTTGTAGCTCGAAGGCACACCGCCGGAGAGCCTGTTCCGAGCGACGTTGATCTGTTCCATACCGGGAACAGCCCCGAGCTCCGGCGGCAGCTGGCCCTCCAGCCGGTTGCCGCCAAGCGACAGGTACTGGAGGGACCTCATCATGCCGAGGCTCCCGGGGATGCCGCCAGAGAGCATGTTGCCCTCGAGGTAGAGCTGCTTGAGGCGCGTGAGCCGCGAGAGGCTCTCCGGGATGGCGCCCCCGATCCTCCCCATATCGCGGATCACAATGGCCTCAAGAAACTCGAGGCCGCCCAGGGAAGGGGACAGGGTACCCTCCATGTAGTGCTGCTGCGGCGGCGGCGGCGCCTCCAGCTGCAGCTTGACGACCCTCCCCGTGGCGGCGTCGCAGGACACGCCCTCCCACGCGCCGCAGCAGTCCTCGCCAGCCCACGTGGCGAGGATGCCCGTGGTGTCCGCGGTGACGCCGGCCTTGAAGCCGAGCAGCGCGGCTCGGTCGCCGGGCGAGCACGCAGGGGACGGCCTTTCATCGTCGCCGCTGCCCGTGCCGACAACTGCGTGCCCCGCGGAGCGCGACAGCAGAGTGGCACCCAAGAGAAGAAGCAGAGCACGAAGCATCGAAAGCTTCGCCGAAAGCTGCATTGCTCAGGTACGGCACAGATCAGAATTCAGGGAAGTAACCCAAGAGGAAAGTGATGGTGCTTGTGGTGCAGCAGCTTTCTGCGGTGTCGTCTTGTTTTGTGGCTTACGTAGAGAACAAGAGCTCGCTATGGTGATCTTGGAAATGCGAGTGCGATCCGCGATAACAATTTATAGTTGGAAGTGGTATAAAGGGGGCGCCTCGTATGCATTTACTTTGTTCATACGTTGGGGCCTCTCAAGGGAGCCTAAGGAAGTTAGTACTGCAGCACATGAACTATTGAATTGGAGCATTGCAGGCGCGGGCAACCGCAACGACTTGATGGAAGTTACCCCTGTCAAAATTTATAAAACGTATTTTTTCTTGTCATATAGATCAATAAGATATTAAAAACGATTAGACTATGTCTCATTATCCCTAAGCACTATATTTAATACACGTATGTGGATAATATCAAGTAATTTAAATATTTATTAAGAATATAAATGGAACATCGTACTAATATTTATATTAATATAAATAACGTCTTATATTTAAAGACAAATCATTCAGAAAAATACACCATATAAAGGTGGACATGGAGGTAATTTTGTTCAGCTGGCAAGCCACCTGTGACCTGTTGGGGAAGACTGGGCTGCATGCCAGATACAGATACAAGGTATGGTGCAAAAGACTTTTGACGCATCATGGCTAGAAGAGGTGGTGGTACTGTAGCAGTGCTGGCTATGCATCAGTTACTAGCGGTTTCTAGGCTCAGTTCAGTCAGTTGAGTAGCTGACTAGTGCCTGTCTGCCAGACATGAGAGACACCAGTGATTTAGGTCTTCGGTTTCGAAGGCTTTAGAGCATCCCAAAATACCTGCCATCCCACTTTCTATCTGCATTTTTTACCAATTTTAAGCACTGTACAACATCCAAAAGACTCGCTAGCTACCTCGTTCCCCCTTCTTCTTCCCCGGCGCGGCTTCCTCCTAGAGAGGCTTCTTCCACCGGTGCGGCTTCATCTCTCCGACAACGCTTTGTCTCCCTAGCACAGCTTCCACCCTCGTCCACATGCCTATCTGCTCCCCATTTGTGAGGCCAGGATGGCCGGCGGAGGCGGCGTCTATCATCTCTAAGGCTCTGGAGGATGTCCTCATGAGGTTTCTTTTTGTCATGGACCGCAAGGGGGCCTTGGGCTGGACGTGGGCTTTTGACTTGAGCTCACTTGGCTGAGGCACTTGGCTGAGTGTAGGGCAATACAAAAGGAGGAAGCAGCAGCCAGCCGAGGGCATCGAAGGAAAATCAACGATAGCCTCAGCTCTTCCCCTTTTCTCTGTGTTCTTCCCCAAACCCTGAATTCTCCCTGTTCTTCTTCTAAAACTCCCTCTGATCTTCCTCCAATCTTCTCAATAGCTTGTAATTGATACTCTGAGATAGCAAGAACATAACAATTGGTATCAGAGCCTTCGATCCAAGCTATGGCTGATGCTTTTGAGAGAGCAATTGCAACAAGTGATAGAATCATTGAGTCGTGTGAGAAGTTGTTCGTGGAGTTGAGCAAAGTGCGATCCATGGGGGATGCAATCACCGAGAAACTCCAGGCTAGCCACAACACCGCAACGAACAACGTCGGCTCCGCGCTGGCCTCGCCACTGCAACAAGCAACCGCCAACACGCCCGACCTCGGCCTCACCTCGCGCCGCAAGTCCATCAAGGCCTACGTTCTTGGCGACGCGACCACCCGCACTGCCTCCATCCGTACCGACGCCGGTCGCTCCGACATCAAGCTCGGCATGGTCGGCCTCATCGCCGACCCCCGAGGCAGCGGCGGCGGCTACAAGGACGCCGAGCTCATGCCCGCCTCTCTGATCGATCGCGCCACCCTCCTCTCGCTACACCGCGGAAGCCGGCGAGTGGGTGGAGAAGGCGCCAGCTACCCAAAGAAGACCCTCGGTGGGAAGGCAAGGCATCGGCGGCGTGATCACTCACGCCGGAAGCTCGTGGGTGGATCTCTCCACGGCCTCCTCACCGCGACCCTTCACCGAAAGCAAACAACTCGAGATACGTCGCGCTCCGAACGGCAGCCGAAGCCGCCGCCGCGACCAGAAGGAGGACCTTGACAAGCGCCGCTGCGGAAGATCCACGCCCGCTTATTCAACTCAAGGTGCAGCGGTTTTGTGCACATGAGGTGTTCGATGAAAGGTCTCGAGGCGCAGATCCTCATCGGTGTTGGCACCAGCAGCTTCAATCTCGCAACGCCAACCGAGACTCGAGGCGCGGGTGAACCACAACCCCGTGGCGCGCCTCGCCATCCCGCAAGACGGAGACCTACACCGACAACAAGCGTTGCGACGAAGTCCGTGACATCGCAGCTCGCCTGGCGTCCGCAGAGCTCGCCGCACAAGCTGGCTCCAACCTGCGCCGCTTGAGAACTCCAATGCTCGATGGACATTGCCGCCGACGCCTCCAATATCTACCGCCTGGGCCACCACGTCCTCCGGATCCATCTCTGAGCACTGGGAAGGTATGTGATGAGCAGGAGACGCAAGGATTTGAAGCGGTCATCGGAATTGAGACCCATGTCCAGCTCTCGACCATCACAAAGGCATTTTGTTCTGTCTGCATAACTACGGCTCCCGGTGAACAAAGACAAATCTACCCCACTTGCATGGGCCACCCCGGACGCTGCGGTTCAATGCAAAGGTTGTTGAATGCGCAGTGAAGCTGGGCCTCGCTCTCAACTGTGAGATCTCCATGACATCCAAGTTTGATCTAAGCGGTACTTCTACCCAGATCCGCCTAAAGGGTGCCAGATTTCACGTTTGACATTTCCATTGCCAAGAAGGGTTACCTTGATTTGGATCTTCCGGTGGAGTTGGCGGTGGGCACAAGCAATTTGGGATAACGAGGGTTCATATGGAAGAAGATGTTGTGAGCTACTTCACTCTGAATCCGGAGTTACTCTCAAAGTTGACCTAAATAGGACCGGTGTTCCTTTGTTCGAAATTGTCTCAGAGCGATATGAGAACAGGATAGAGGTGCTGAGTATGGTGTTGAGCTACAAAGGCTTGTTAGGTACCGGAGTGAGTAATGGTAACATGCGTGAAGGTTTCCTTATTTGTGATGTGAACGCTTCGTTCGCCATTTGGACAATCAAAATTTGGTACAAAGGTCGAAATAAAGAATATGAACTCATTTTCTGTGATGAATAGGGCAATAGATTATGAAATATCCCGACAGATTCTTCTTCATAAAGATGACCAGGCTGATCAAATTGTACAAGAAACACGTCTCAGGATGAATCTTCTCGTAAAACTGCTATAATGAGACAAAAGGAGGGACTTGTCGACTCTGAGATATTTTCTCGAGCCCGATTTTTCAAGTCGTTCTCACTAGTGACTACATTGCTAAAATTCGCAAGTTAATGCCGGAGTTTCGAATAAAACGAGGCGCATGAGACTATGGGACTCAAAGATGCAAGATGTTCTTTTCCTTGCTAATGATGATAATGTTGCTCATTTCTTTGATTCTACTCTTGAGCATGGAGCCGACGCAAAGTCGGTCGCTAATCGGATCATGGGTGACATTTCGCTTATCTCGAAAAATGAAAAACTCTCCATTGATGAAATTACATTAACACCTCTCGAGCTTTTTGAACCGATCGCGTTCATAAAGAATGGAACTATCAAGGAGAAGATTGGCAAGGAGATTCGTTGAGCTCATTGCCAAAGGCGGACTGTTAAGTCTGTGATAGAAGAGAAAGATTTGGTTCAGAGAAGCGGCTCCAAAGAAGAATTGAGGCAATTGTAGATCAAGTGCTTGCCGACAATCCAAAGCAACTTGAGCAGTATCGGGCTGGGAAAACTAAGTTGCAGGAGCTGCGGTTGTGGGGATATGTGACCAAAATCATCGGCTTGGGGACAAGCCGCATTTCAACGGGAGGGGAATGTCATGGACCGCAAGGGGGCCTTGGGCTGGACGTGGGCTTTTGACTTGAGCTCACTTGGCTGAGGCACTTGGCTGAGTGTAGGGCAATACAAAAGGAGGAAGCAGCAGCCAGCCGAGGGCATCGAAGGAAAATCAACGATAGCCTCAGCTCTTCCCCTTTTCTCTGTGTTCTTCCCCAAACCCTGAATTCTCCCTGTTCTTCTTCTAAAACTCCCTCTGATCTTCCTCCAATCTTCTCAATAGCTTGTAATTGATACTCTGAGATAGCAAGAACATAACACTTTTATGACTTGTTGTTGACCTATTTCTTGTGTATCTTCACCTATGACTAAATAAACGGATGGATGATTGTGTGTTTGCAGGATTGAAAGCAAATCATGATAGTTCACTATGATGGAGTAGTTGGGCTTCAGCTATTGGGGAGGATTATTTTTGTCGCGATATTCTTTTTTATCGGCATACTAGTAATGGTTGCTTAATAATCTCTGTTGAGTGTTCGTTGTTCGATCATTCTAAATGAAAAGTGATAGAACAGCAAGCGCTGTGCCTGTGGATTTGGTATGCTCGATCATTCTGAACAGTTATATGGAATATGATTAGAATATAGGAGAGAGAAAATAGAGAGCGTGATATGAAGAGTACCGTTGGAGAGTGAGGAGATATGGAGAGGTATTTTTTTTAGAGTTCTCTAAATATGACTTTTAGATAGTGGATTTTGGAGAGTGTTGTTGGAAACAAGTTTAGAAATCTCAGTGAGATTTCGCGAGATCTCGTTCTCCAGAGGTGGACGAAGTTTTGATTGCCGGCTGAATTCAATTTTTTTAAAAAAATTGTTTTGCTACGGTAATCTCATTTTTTTTGACGAGATTTCGTCCTTACCGCCAGGTTTCTCGAGATTTGAGTCCGGAATTCAAAGTTTAATACCCGTATTTGACTGGATTTAGGTCAATTACTCAGGAAAAAGTGATCTTTCATGATAATTTGTCAAAAAACCATTTGTCGACGATTCGGGAACCGGTCCCCCGCCGAGCTTACTTGTTGAATGAGGGATCAACCTAAGGCCCCTTTTTCGCGGGGGGTATAGCGTCCGAGGTCCTACCGAGCTACGAGTCGAGGCGACCAAGACAACCGCAACGAGCAAGGGGTCTCTTTTTATCTGGTTCGGGCTTCTCGCAGGGGAGATAACAGCCCTACGTCCAGTGGATGTACTGAGGTGTGGAGGTGAATTACAAGTGCAGTGTACAAAGGGGGATGAGAGGTGAAAGATGAATCAAACCCCCAATCCTTCGCGCGATGAGGTATTTATAGGAGATTACAGGCGACAAAGCATTTATTACAGGGGCGCGATCGTCGGGACGTATGCAATTGTTCGTGTTCCTGCAGGCTTAACGCGACGCTTGCAAGAGGGCACAAGTGGCGGGCGCGGAGACCACGAGCGCAGATCCTCAGGCTTGCAGCCTTCGAGCCACACGTTAGATTAATGCCGCGCCACCCTCGTAGACCGTGCCTGGCTTTTGGGCGAAGCTCGAGGACCCTCCAGTCAGACCGGGTCGCTAGGGCGAGGACCCCCAAGCAAGCATGTTGACGGGGGACAGCCCGGAGGTCGGGCGGCCCGGAGACCTTTCTCAGAGGACCAGGCCCGAGCAAAGATATGCCCGGGGCCGCCGGGGTGCGATGATCGTTTACGGAGAATATTCAACCCCCGACACCATTTTTTGAGGCATTTTTAAAAACTGTAGAAATATTGTTAGATTTTTATAAAATTATACATACTTTATACTAAAGTTAAAAATTTATAGTACCATACTAAGAAGTGTAGAATCATACATAAAAATTTTAAAAATAATTTAACTTCATTTGTTATCTTTAAAAAAATCAAAAACAGAATGAACATAATTGGGACAGTAACATTGTCAGAATTTTATAAATTGTCTTGTGTGTGATCATGATCCAAAATTTTTATGAGAGATTAATAATTGACTCAGTAACATTGTGTAAAATTTTAAAAAAATTTAAACTTTTTTGTTTAGTCAATCAAATCTATGTATTTATTGAACTTCATTTGTTATATTTCAAAAATCAAAAATGTAAAGAACATAAATTACTTGTAAAAATTTTATAAATTCAGTGGAGTGTGATCATGATTCAAAATTTTTATGATATTTTAATAATTTACTCATAACCCTTATGCAAAATTTTCAAAAATTTAAACATTTTTTTGTTGCTAAAGCAGATCTATGTATTGATCATCAAGCTTTTATGAGGGCGTAGCACTCTCAGAATTTTTGGAACTTTTTGAATCTTGATTATTAGATGAAAATTTTATATAAATATTAATGATAAATCAAGACCATCCACAAAAAATTTTAAAATTTTCTAATGTGGTTTGTACCATTTTTTATTTGATTGAAGTTTGCCGGTAAAGCTTTTATCAGCACAGTAGCACTGTCCAAATTTTTAAAAAATCATAAAGCTTGATCATCATCTGAAATTTTATGAGAACATTAGTGATGCATCATAACCATTCACAAAAAGTTTAAAATTTTCTAACGTGGTTTGTTTCATATTTCATTCAGTTCAAACTTGCCAGTCAGCGTTTTATCAGGATAGTAGTAATATTTAAATTTTTAAAAATTCTATAGGCTTTATAATTTTCTCAAATTTTTATTGCAATATTATAAATGTGTAAGGAATCTCCATGAAAAATTTTAAAATTTTTTGACTTCGTTTTGACCGGATTTTATCCCGCCCAATTTTGCCGAGATCTCAGCTATACCGCTGGCAAAAAAACGGAATTTAAATTCTATTTTTGTATTTTGACCAGAATTTGTTTGAAATACCGAGATCTCATCGAGATTTCGTTCTCTAGTCACGAACGGTATTTAGAGCAATATCGAGATTTCAATCCTAGGTTGGAAATGCTCTTACAGCGCCGGAATATGGGAGCTTCCTAGTGGAGCATACGCGCGTAGCAATTATCACATCTCGTTACAGCTTGGCCGATCGTGCTGTAAGTTTTAAGTCAGATAACGTCGTATTCTTGGCCTCTATTCTCATCAAGCATGCCTGCAAACTCACTCATACTTCGATCGGACTGAAACCTTTTCGCTCGCCGTTTGACTAATGGGAAGTTCATTTCAGACAAATTTTTTTAGATGAAGGAAGCTTAATATTAATACCAAGTTCAGTACATCGAGAAGATACAAAGTTCATTTCAGACAAATAGAGTATGAAATTAGGCTGAGAGGAAATTGCTTTCCGAAATTAAGGACGTGATCAGAATATCAGATCATCAAGTGAGTACAAGCCTATGATGCTTTCTGTGATCAGAGTGGTCCTAGAAGTGAACCAGCATATGGCCATTGGGCCCTATCCAATCAGGTTTCCCTCTGCGTTTTCCAACCTCGATCTCTTCTCTTTCAAGCCTTAGCTTTTTTTCCCCTCTCTCTTGAACATTTATTTTTACAAATATGGTCTTTGTGAAAATAAACTTACAAAAATAGCTCGTTTTCTGAACACTAAAGCAGCGTCAGGTGACACGCCCATGTATCATGGTAGGTGCCCGGTTGACCACAACAACAACGCGCTTTAGTTGCTTGTAACATGTACGTTTTTTTTTTCGATAAAGGAAGCTTTTATTAATATTAGTAAATTACATCAAGGTAATACAATTATACTAAGAAGACTTCCGGCCTCTACACAGCTAGGGTGTACACAGCCAAATGTAATACGTGTACGTACCCAATTGTTTCTCAGCAAAGACGCGTCTCGGAGCTTACTCAGATGTACAAATGTACGTGGAGTTAACATGAAAAACTAATCTCCAAACTATTCAAGTGTATATTTCTCGTCACGTATTTGAGCTTGCTCTGAATGTACATGGAACTATTTACTCCAAATTAACTATTCAAAGGTATATATTGCCAGACAACTTAAGAACAACAACTTCTCAGACGCTTTCACCGTCCGTATATACTCTAATATAAAGCGCCTGGATTCGGAGGCCTCAGGGCACTCCCGTACGCTCTGCACAGTCGGTGCCTCCACGTAGCCCTTCCCGTTCCGTCCAGCCGCGCCGATGCCGTCCCGCTCCCCTGAGTGCCTCCACCGTTTTGCTCCGTGTCGCTTCCCTCGCCGTTTGTCACTGCGATAGTATACTCTAATATAAAGCGCCTGGATTCGGAGGCCTCAGGGCACTCCCGTACGCTCTGCACAGTCGGTGCCTCCACGTAGCCCTTCCCGTTCCGTCCAGCCGCGCCGATGCCGTCCCGCTCCCCTGAGTGCCTCCACCGTTTTGCCCCGTGTCGCTTCCCTCGCCGTTTGTCACTGCGATAGCTGGTAGCGACTCCTGGATTCGCGCCTGTTCGCTTCACGATTTTGGGAGCTTCTTCGAGAAGGCTCGGCGTTCATCTTGGTTTGCCCGTCTGGCTCATTTGCTCTCCCTCGCGGTCTCCGTCGTCTCCCATCCTCCGCCTCCGCGTCGGTTCGGCCGGTCGGCGCCTTCCTCCAGCCGCGGCTCTTCGACAGGGCCCCCTTCTCGGTTTGTCTCTCTGGCTTCTCCTTTGCTCTCCCCCGCGGGTTGCGCCGCATTCCAGCATTCGCTTCTGCCTCGGTTCCCCTGGTCGCTGTATTCTTCAGGCCGAGTGCTCGCCGCTTCCCCCTCGCCCCCTTCTCGGTTTGCCCCTCCGGCTTCTCCTCGGCGCCTTCCTCCAGCCGCGGCTCTTCGACAGGGCCCCCTTCTCGGTTTTGTCTCTCCAGCTTCTCCTTTGCTCTCCCCCGCGGGTTGCGCCGCGTTCCAGCATTCGCTTCCACCTCGGTTCCCCCGGTCGCTGTGTTCTTCAGGCCGAGTGCTCGCCGCTTCCCCCCGCCCCCTTCTCGGTTTGCCCCTCCGGCTTCTCCTTTGCACTTCCCCGTTAGTTGCGCCGCCTCCCAGCATCCACTTCCGCGTCGATTCCCCCGCTCGCCGTCTGCTTCAGACCGAATGGCTGGTAGTTTTGCTTCGTTCAGTCGTTGTGTTCTATGCCCTCCGTTCCCCATCGTGCGTTTCGTCCCCGTGTTGTTTCCGACTTCCTCATTCGGCTTGCGATTCCAGGTGCCTTCGTTTCTTCACATTTTTTTGCTTCGTTTGGGTTTTGCGTGGCCTTTGATTTTGGGGCTTCCTCGCCGATTGCGTCTCTCATGCTTCCTTCGGGTCTCGCACAGCTTCTGGTCTTAGCGATTGATCCTGTCCTTTCGTGCAGATCTGTGTTCTTCCTCCATTGGCGCCAATCACAGGTCGGAATGGCTACGCCTTCCGTTTGTTTGTACCAAGTGAGTTGCCTAATTCTTGCTTCCAGATTATTTTCCTCCAGTGTTTGTTTCATGAATCGTGTATGAGTACATGCACAGCTAGACAAGTTTGGATGATTATTTTTACTTTCTTAGATTATGTTTGCTATTGGAATTAATAAGGCCTTTATGCTTCTTCATTTTATTCTCTCTTGATTAAACGGTGTATTGGCCAACATCCTTATTTGGATCGCCACGTTAGCATTTCAGATGCATGTTAGAATGTTCAAATGGGACTTTCCTTCAGCAATGTTTTACCCTGTGGTTTTGCATCACCTTAAAGGTTATTCTACATCATTTTCATATGCCATGCCATATAGACGTCGGAAGAAGCAATGCCTATAACAAGTGCTCTGTTAGGTGAAATGTTTCCCTATGTTTAAATCATATGCACATTGGCTGTGATCATGAAAAGATCATGTATTCACATATCTATCAGCATCATGCGTATATCCCTTGGCCCACAGATGCTATAGGAGACCATGCTTAACCTTGAGGCTCTTTTGTGTGAAGCCACAGATGTAAGTGTGTTTGGATTGGCTGCAAATAAATAATATAGTATGCCTCTGTAATCTAGCTATCCAATTTTGGTTTCTGCTTTAGGATGCTCTGAAGGATATGTAGATAGAGAGCAACTACCCAACGGTATACCGTTGCAACGGTATAGCATGTTTCATTAGTTTCACGGGTAAGTTTCATTGCTAGGTTTCGCGGGTAAGTTTCATGATGTTTCACGGGTAAGTTTCATCAGGTTTTCGAGTTTCACAGATAAGTTTCAACCAAAGTTTCATGTTTCACGGGTAAGTTTCATCCTATATCGTTGCAACGGTATACCGTTGGTTAGTTTTTCTCATGTAGATAATGGCTGATTTGGCTTATTTTCCTTGATAGATAATAAGAATAGAGGATTGTAGCTGCATAGGTTTATTTCGAGTTCTTTAGACACCCAAGTTTTCTTGAAGATAAAAATATTATGATCTACATATCTATTCATCTTTTTGTGAAAGCATTCTTTATGCTTGCAGATACCAAACTCTCATCCGTGCCACTCCTACTGTGTTTTTCCCCCTTCATGATTAGCATTTATCAGTCTTTTATGATCCAGTCAAACAAAAAAGGTCTAGAGGGCTTCCTTTATCGAAAAAAGGTCTAGAGAAGATTGTGCTAAGAGGAATATTATGTTTCCTGTTTATATTACTTTGTGAATAATGTGGACGACTGTTCTTACAGGCAAATACATGCTAACTACTTTGTGAATAATGTGGATGACTGTTCTTACAGGCAAATACATGCAAGAGAAGGATAAGTGCAACAGATACATTTCTCTTGTCTCTATCCAGTGGCTATGGTATTTTGATCTTAGCGCCTTATCTTCATTTTGTGAAAAAACTACGACTCAATACCAGTCATGATATCCTTTACTAGCTACAGTCTCCTCTCCTCACCTTTTCAGGGTATTTTCCAATTTCCTACAAGATTGCAGATATGTGCATGTATTGTTCATGAGACCGCACTGCTGTTTGTGGTTCTAGATGGAAGAATTGTATGTGATTTTCTTGGAGACATCACCAGGCTGTGCTTATGTGTTGTCTCCTATTTTCTTTCGCTGCTATATTTTTGATTTTTTGGTTTCTATCTATGCCAAGGTTGGTTGCTTCAAGCCCTTTTTCTAAGATTCAATTTTGTAGGTGTCTTGCTGTTAAGACCTATGATTTTAGCGTTTTATATTGGTTACAGCAGTTTTTTAGGATTCTGTATGGGAGATTAAGACAAAGAAATTATTTAGGAATGATGTAGTAATAAACATTTTACTGTTGCTTTATTTGATAGGGAGAAATTATCCGTACACCCCCTATATAGGATCTTTAGCTTGCAATGTTTTCGTACTAACGGATATAGCTTTGAATCCATGCTGTTGTTGAGGTCCTATGGATTCCTCTATGTACCTGCACAGATACCTTTTGATGAAACCAAGCCATTCCTAAAATAGTAAAAAGTATTTTTGTGTTAAATCTAGCAATTGAATCCTAAAAAGTTATACAGTCTGGAAAATGAGATAGAAAAGTCAAACACCAATGGCATCATGAGCTCCCTTTATTTATTTCTAAAAGATATGGTTCAATAGCATTTTCTACAAACATCGCGCCCATGCTTTGTACTTTTTGTTGATAATAGTTTGAGATAAAAATAGATTCAAAAAGTAGATTTAGTTTTGTTATGATCTGCCTATTGTATATTTTTGGATATGAATTCTCACACAGTTTTTCCAGGCCTACAACGGGGCCGCTCCTCTTTTGGGTTGGTACCTTTTCTTCTAATCACAATACGTCGCCACGTATATGCGGTTACTGAGATCGCAGTTCAGAGTGTATCCGATTTTTCAAGGCTACAACAGAAGCGCACTTCTTCTGGGTAAGTACTTTTTTCCCGGTTAAAGATAACTTCGTTTTGTTGTGGACTGTCGATTACCTCATTATTATTGATGATTGGACAGTACAAACTCTGAGTCACATGGTATATTGCTGTCGATCGCGCATGAGAAAGCTAGCGCCACTTTGAGCTTACTGAAGCAAGCTGTTCGCCTTCTTTCGCGTCCTAATTATTTCTACCTTATCGGACATCTAGACCTGTTATAGAGAATATAGATTTGATACAACTCTTTATACACTTCTTGTATTACTGAAATAAGGGAGCTATGCTTTGATATAGTTATTTCCTTGAAAAGAACTAATATAAAGCATAGATCCATTTTACAACTACTAGATAGTCTTGTTGGTCTCCGCTGAATACAAATGATATGAGATCATCAAGAAGCAAGTCATTTGTGTTGCATAATCGGATGATACAATGCTTTACATTTGCAGGTTGCCTATCTACTGAATTGGATTTTGACATCAGAGTTTTACTCATAAGTTCATGGCTATATAGACTACAGTTGTCTCCCTTAATCACGTCTACTTTTAATCAAGCATTACAACGCTTTCTTCAAATTTGAAAACATGAATGTGCCTACATACATAGCTTCTGCTATTTCGGCTCTTATATTTCCCGCATTATTATACTTGAAAGATAGCTTCACGCTATGATTTTAGTGCGTTTACATTCTATATTAGCCATGCTTCTAATCTATACGAATACTTATAGCACACCAGTCCGGCGCAGCGTAGCGCGCTTCTCATCCTAGTATTAATAATAAGCCAAAACAATAGTGTCACTGGAGATGCGTGATTTCTGAGCATTGTTATATGCCTCCGAAAATTCATCTGTCTTGGAGTTCTAGTCGCCGTTTGATCGGTGCTTCCTCCACAGGCATATGGGTATAAATGGGTGAGAACTTGCATCTCGTAGCTATCTATATCACTATATGTGGCACCAAGTAGGGGTGGCAATGGGGACCCGTTTCTCGATTCCCGGCGGGGAATTTCTCTATTAGGGGATGAGAATGGGAAGAAATCGTCCCCCGCGGGGATGAAAATAGGGAAAATTATTCCCCCGTCGGGGATGGCGGGGACGGGGACAGGGAATTTTTTCCCCGCGGGGACCCGGTTGGGATCTAAATTTAATTTAGTCCAATTTAGTTATTAGATTGCAAACATATTCTCTAGCCCATCATATTCACATTTTCATAAACGGGACAATATAATCTTCAATGAATGCATGCATTCTTTTTTTCCTTGTCTGTTGATATGATTTTAGAGTTAAAATGGCTATAAGAGCTCTTCTCTTGTGTGAAATTTTCACGGGGATGGGTCCCCGACAGGGCCCCGATACCCGAACGGGGATGGGGACGGGGGAATTTTCTCCCCCGAAACGGGAAATAGGGACAGGGACGGAAAAAATTTTAGATCGCGGGAACAGAGACGGGCCACCCCTAGCACCAAGTAGAATAACCCGGCTTCCAAGCGCCCCAATGTTCTGGTACCATGCTCGCTGCGAAGGCTAAGTCTGAACTCTTTCCTTGGAATATTAAATTTTATCCTCCGTTGTCCGTCCCTGCAAACCCCATGACAACACACTCAAAACATTTTAGTCAAAGGTGGAAGTCCAATGTATTTGGCTTGTAAGACATGTTTCGTTTGTCTTACTTTAGCATCGATTGAATTTGACTTTAAAAGTTCAGGATTGTCATACCGTGCTGGCCCAGCTCACATTCGGTGAGTCTAGGTACGGCTTATTTGCATTTCGTGCCTACTTCGTATTGTGCCGACCTAGTCCCGACTTGCACTATTGCAACGAGAGGAAAGGAGCCAGAGATGCATAGAGTTGAGCAGTATACACAAATATTATGGAAAAGAGAATTAAAATTTATTTATTATTAAACAATTACATAGAACGAGGGGAATATGCTGAACACGGACGAGAGAGTGGGCAACGGACAAGAGAGAGAGAGAGTGAGCGAGATAGATGAGAGAGAGATATGTGAGAGAGAGAGCTAGAGAGATTGAAAGAGACGTATAAGAGGGACTCGTCCGTCTCCAAAAGGAGGGGGAGAGGGGGTAGGGGTACCCCCAATGCGTGAAGAATAGGCTAGAGTCCGCCAATGTGTGACGACATCTCACATCTTTACTCTCTGGAGATATTCATTCAGCACAACCAAACTAAAAGACTGATCCGGTCGGTCGTGCGAGCAAGGAGCTTTCTGCGGTCCCGGCGTGCTTTTGATACCAGGTCAGTGGTACATTTTGAAAGCTACTACACATCTAGACTCGTAGCCGGTACTATATCCTGATCGTCACCATGCATGTGATAATTGAAGAGACGAAGATTCTTTAACCTACTCAAATACCTCCTTGGAGTCTAGGTTCAATTCACTACACCACTATTGCGCATGCACTGCTTAATTTGATAGATACTGTTGGCACCAAAAACGTGATAGGGTTTTTAGCTCGCAACACACCAGACGAACATCGGATTCAAGTGCGAGGCGTGCCAATCGATTTGACCCTGCAATCGATAAGGAAAGTATTGTAAAATTCAACTAAAGCCAATTTTAGAGACGAATCGGCTAGGGTAGAATCAGCCAAAGGCCGATTGAGAGGTAAGCAGATTAGCCGATTAAGACTAATCAGAAGGGTAAAGGTAGATCGATTTTGAAAAGGTGATGCGCAACAAGACAGAACAAATCAAATCTAAAGAAATCGAGGACGATCAAACAATCGGCGATACGCAATTTTATTTGATCGATATCGACTTATAAAAGGGAATTATAAGACTAAAAGACTAAAAGCTACAAGAAATGAAAAACTGGCAGATGTGATTTTTTGTTGTCTCCCTTTTTCAAGCAGCCCTGGCATGCCTTATATACCCGCCAGCCAATTCGAGTCCTGTTCAGTCACGGTAACATCATCCGAGTCGGCTATAGTTTCCTAATTTGACTCTTGTTTCCAAATACTTGTCGCACGTTATCCAATCTTCCCAAAGATGCTCCGTGCACTATCCAAACTTGTACAATTCTGCCGATCTTTCTTGAGATTTCCAAAATCTGGTGCAAACATATGCCCCCCATTTTTGGAAGATAACTTGTTATCTTTCAAAAATTTATCGGCCTCTTCCTTTATCGGTTTCTTCCTTCATTGGCTTGAGAATTGCTCAAACAATCGCTGCATTAATTGTGCCGTAAAAATCTCGGTGCGGTTTAATTACACGCGTCGCCTCGAATTCGTTTCCCGCCAACTTCAATTTTTCACCGTGCTATATATATGCGGGACCCCACGGTCATTTTCACGCTTTCCAGCTCTTGAACCCCCTTCAATCGGCTTTCCTCATTCAATCGACTTCTCTGTTCTTCGACTTTTGCACTCGCGACCAGGCTTCCCACCTCAGTCTGCTGAATGGATCCTTCGAAGGTACTAATCCCAATCCCAGAAAGCAATGATCAGTATTACCTAGGACCGGTAGGGAATCTAACTGCCGATACAGTAATTAACGAAGACATCCCTAGACTTCCTTTATCGGCAAAAGGTTACAATGTAGAAGAGTGGGGAAAGAGTTTTAGGGCTTGGCCGACAGCGTTGAAAGGATGGAGGAGCTGGTATATCCGAGTATCGGCTCAAAAGAAATCTGAATGGGAGAGGATGGGCATAGCCGAGTGTCTTCCATTGAGTCTAGCCAACCCAGAAGCCAATGAGCCCTTGGTGGCCACGGCATGTTACTTCTGGTCGGATACCTTCAATGCTTTCCTCTTCCGTTCAGGCCCAATCGGCCCAACCCTTCTGGACGTAGTTGAGCTGTGTTGCCTTAGGCCGGATGGAGATCAAACATCGGCTTTCAGTGGCAAGCCAAGATACAAGCTAATTCGATCAAAAGGTGAAGGATGGTCAAAATACATTCAGCACAACAACAAGGTCAATGGCTTAGTATCGGATGAAGAACACACAGCTTTCTTGAACCTGTGGCTAGACCAATTTCTATTTTGCGAGCTTCCCTAGGCCCGACGCAAGTGTACCAGTTGGTATCAGAGCAATTGGTGGAGGGCCGTCGGCTTGCCCTTGGCAAAATACTTCTGGGAGCCGTTTATCAGATGATGCATGTAATAAGGAGTCGACTCTTTTCTGGCTTCACCAAGTTCGTGGTCGGCAACGCTTCGGGTCCGCTATGGTTCATTCACTCGTTATACAACATCTTCAGCCGATCTCTGATTTCTGAACCTTTGGAAGACTCAGCCTTCCCCGCGAAGATTATCCTCTGAACATCATCCCGCAGTATAGAGCTAGCCGATCACATGGGGAGCGGCTAATCATGTGTTCAAGCGGGGATACAAAAATTACTCCGGCCGGTTTGAAGAAGTATTTGTCCTTTTTATTGAATTTGGACAATGTAATTTTCGGTCAGCAAGACTTCTTTTCATACAGCAACGTAGCCGATTTCCAATGGCCTTCCTTCCTGCACCTGGATGCTGATAGCTCACTAATGCCAGGATCGACTTTGGAGCTTTACCGGATTTTTATCTCTCCTTGCATCTTCCATGTCGGCTTGAATTCCAGGAACAGGACATTTTAGCCATCATATGAGTTTTATCACCCTTCAGTCTATGCCCGTCAATTGGGTTTCGGCCAAGTAGTGCCTTGCCTGCCTCTTTTCAAACGTCTTCAGCCAAGGGCCAGGGTGACAAACACAACCGCGGTTGAAATAGTCTTAGAACTAGCCGACGAACTCCAAGTCATTGATCTCGCCACGCTTTTTTGAACTCTCGCCGAGCTAGCCAATTCTCGCTTGGTGGTCAACCGTGGCGTAAGCCCTCTACTGGACCGTTCTCGTCGGCTATCATAGAAAAATTTCTACCAGATTTTCATGAGCCGACGTAGTTTCTCCCAGCAGCAGCAGCTCAAGTGAGGATAGCTCTTGGGTTCTCCAGTTTTTCAAGTTATACTAACTCATCAGAGTCAGAGAGGTATCGGCTTGTTTCCAAAAAAGATTTTTGTACCTGTTAGTTTGTTTCCAATTTTCAACCACTAAACATCTTTTTTCGTGATATTGTCGCCGCAATAAAGCTTTTATGATCCATCTACCGGTGGGTCCAAAGGAAAAGGCCACATCAGTCGACTCGCCTGACTGGCTATTCTTCCGGTAATCTTCGGGTACAAAGCCCATCTCTATCGGAGATAGAGAAAAGCCGATTGCCAAGTAAGTATTCTATAGCTGATAACTGCTTCTTCACCTTCTATTACTAACCTCCCATCGTCCGATTTCACGGAGAAACCTAAATCCACCAAAGCTCCGCTCGGCAAAGCAAAACGCGACAGAACAAAGCGCCGAGAGCTTCCTCGACATCGGCTTTTGTTGAAGTAAATTCTTCATCAGATTTCATATGCCAAAGGGTAACTAGTCTTATGATACTAACCTTATAGTAACCTTTTTTCAGCCGACACCTTTTGCCCAGGCGGCTGGGATCTTAGCTGATCTTCAGGGCACGTCTGCCACTATCCCATTGCCACCCCCAACTCAAACTCCTGCCATCTCACCGCCTCAATCGGCTCCCCTTGCGTCTGCACTAGAAGAATCGACCGACCTTGCTGATTTGCTTGGCTTTACCTTGGACGAACTGGACGACCCAGAGGTGATGGCTTCGGATGATTATGTCACCGACATTCGTACCATCATTGACATCTCTCTGAAGGCGTCGGCCACGGTTGTTCAATCGGAGCCCAACATGCAGCAGAAGTTAAATCGGCTTTTCCATGAAGTGTGCCAGCCCGAAGCCGAACTTCTTGCCAACACTCAACCGCTGAGGGACGCCATGGCTGCGGTCGAAGCCGATCTTCCCCCCGATACTATGAGAGCGCTCTTGGGAGTTTGCCATTTAGATGACCAATGGGCGGAAGTGGAAGCTGCTCGAGCGCGTATCGCTCAGCGAGAGGCTCAACAAGCTGATCGCCAGCTATTGGACCGATTAGTGGCCGAGGCGAAGTCGATGAAGCAGAACTTTGACAAAGATGCTGCCTTCTTGAAGTCTACCAAGGCCCAAATTCTTCAGCTAGAATCGTCCAAAAAGCTGCTTGAGGAAGAACTGGCCAGTGAACAAGCACAAGTATCGGCAAAGACCACTTCTCTTTCTGAACAGAAGAAGAACATCAGCCAAGCTATTGCCAAAGTAAAGGATCAATCGGCCAAAATAACCCCGTGTTCTAAGAACGCCAAGCCGATATTAAAACAGTTGATGAGTTCAAGACACCTCGCCAAGGCAAAATTGAAGCGCTTATCGCATACGGGGCCGACTCCTGGATCGGGCTTGTAATTTTATTGTCGTTGTTTGTTGAAACGATGCTTGTGTTATTTTGCTATGCGTTTGTAATGTACTCAATCGGCTGTTTAACCAATTCGTATTTATTTTTCCAGAATTCCTGCATTTTACTTATTCACGCTCCGATCCAAACACTAGGGTGATATCTCTTTAAATATTTTCCATTGATTGCTTTTGGTAACATGGTTCCTTCGAGCGTTTCAAGTATGTATGCATTTTCGCCAACAAGCCGATTTATTTTATACGGCCCTTCCCATGTTGGTGACCATTTGCCAAAACGATTATCTTTAGAACCGATTGGCAGTATTGTTTTCCAAACCAAATCGGCTTCGCTAAATGACTTAGGCATAACTTTCTTGTTATAAGCTCTCGCAACTCTTTTCTTATTCTTTTCAAGCCGATCTAGTGTAACCTCGGGATAGAAACCCCTACCAGATCCGAGTAGGACTCAATATTGTAAATTTTAATTTCGCCAAGTCATCCAAATTGCATACCATCAATTCTTTGTATTCGTCGGTCGATAGGTTACTTTGTCTTGCCACCCGCATTGACTCAATATTTATCTCTACGGGTAACACAACTTCCTGACCATACACCAATTGATATGGTGACAGTTTAGTCGATCCGTGGAACGCTAGACGATAAGCCCATAGGGATTCCGACAATGTAGTGTGCCAATTTCGAGGCCTTTCATCGATTTTCCTTTTAATCAGCTTGATTAGAGTTTTGTTGGACGACTCGGCTTGCTCATTAGCCTGAGCGTAATATGGTGACGAGTTAAATAATTTGATGCACAAACTTTCTGCAAAGTTTCTAAATTCATTAGACATGAACACAGTTCCTTGATCGGTTGTAATAGTCTGAGGGATACCGAATCGATGGATGATGTGTTCATTGACAAAGCCGATAACTTCTATGCTGGTGACCTTCTTGAGTGGAATGGCTTCCACCCATTTTGAAAAATAATCCGTGGCTACAAGGATGAACTTATGGCCTTTACTCGATGCTGGGAATATTTGGCCGATTACGTCTATTCCCCATCCTCTAAACGGCCATGGCTTGATAATCGGGTGCAAAGCCGATGCTGGTGCGAGTTGTACATTTCCGAACTTTTGACAACTTTGGCACCCTTTATAGTACTTGAAACAATCTTCTAACATCATCGGCCAAAAATATCCCGTTCATCTTAGTATCCACTTCATTTTATAAGCCGACTGATGTGAACCGTAAATCCCTTCATGAACTTCACCCATAGCCACTTTCGCCTCCTCATCGCCCAAACATCTTAAAAGCAACCCTTCCATTGTCTGATAGTATAACTCATCTTCCAGCACAACGTACTTCAATGCTTGCTGCCGAATCTTGCGTTCAGTAGGCCTGGATGGGTTTGTCAGGTAGGCTTTTATCTTTGTTCTCCAATCGACGTTATCAATACACAGCACTGCTTTATCAATTAAATCAAATATTTCATATCGGCTGTACTCTTTATAGCCTGATGCTGCTTGAGCCAACATATTGGCTTTGTCATTCATTTCCCTAGGCACATGACTGATACAGAACGATGTGAACGTGCAGATAATACCAAAGCATTGTTCCAGATATTTTGATAATACCTCATCATTGCATCGGAATTCTCCTTTAACTTGTTGAACAATCAATAATGAATAACCATAGGCCTCCACATCACTTACTCCGATACTTTCTAACAGTTGGAGGCCCTTGAGCAATGCTTCGTATTCGGCTTAGTTATTAGAACATCGGCCATTAAGCCGATATGCGAACTCAATACTATGCCCTTTTGGCGAAACCAACACAATGCCTAATCCACTCCCTTCTTGGCAAACCGATCCATCAAAATACAACTGTCAAGGGGCTACATCAACTATTCCTGCCATGGTATCATGCCTGTAATGAAATCGGCTAATGCTTGACCTTTAATAGCTTTAGCCGATTCGTATTGTAGATCGAACTCGGTCAGAGCGTAAGCCCATTTCCCAAGTCGTCCTCTCAAAATTGGTGCAGACAGGATGTATTTGATGATGTCGGTTTTACATACTATTATGCAAGTCGACGCTAATATATAATGCCTCAACTTAGTACAAGCGAAATACAATGACAAACATAACTTTTCTACCGAGGGGTACCTGGTTTCAGCTTCCAAGAGTCGTCGGCTCAAATAAAATATTACCCGTTCTTTGCCATCGACTTCTTGGGCCAATACTGCTCCAATAGTCTCATTTTCAGCCGATACGTATAATTTGAACGGGACTCCTTTCATGGGTGTAGCCAAGACAGGTGGTGGCGCTAAGTACTGTTTTATATCATCAAAAGTTTTTTGCTGATCGGCTCTCCATACAAAATCCTGATGATCCTTCAATTTTAACAATGGTGTAAAAGCCTGAATCCTACCAGACAGATTTGAGATAAATCGTCTTAAGTAATTGATTTTGCCGATCAGCTTCTGTAATTCATTTTTACATGTCGGCGGTTTCGTATTGGCTATGGCTTTAACTCTTGTCTGATTGACTTTAATTCCCCTCTGGTGAACCATAAACCCGAGGAATTGGCCAGCCGACACGCCAAACGCGCACTTCAAAGGGTTCATCTTCAACCCATGAGCCCTTGTGTTTTGAAACACCCTTTCTAAATCGGCCAAATGCTGCCAATCTTCTTTAGATTTTACTACCACATCGTCAATATATATTTCAACAATACGGCCGATTAGATCATGAAAAATCAAATTCATTGCTCGTTGATAAGTAGCACCTGCATTTTTCAAGCCGAATGTCATCACAGTCCATTCATACAACCCTAGAGCACCAGGGCATCTGAAGGCGGTTTTAGGGACATCGGCTTCTGCCATGAATATCTGGTTATATCCAGCATTCCCATCAAGAAAACTAATGATCTTATTACCTGACGCAGCATCGATGAGCATATCGGCTATAGACATTGGGTATTCATCTTTTGGCGTAGCTTTATTTAAATCCCTGAAATCGACACATACCCGAAGCTTATCGTTCTTTTTCATGACAGGAACAATGTTGGACACCCACTCAGCATATCGGCAAGGCTTTATAAATTTGGCCTCCAACAACCTCTCAATTTCCTCTTTTATCACACCGTACAATTCTAGATTAAAACACCGAGGAGATTGTTTATATGGCCGATATCCCGGCTTTATAGGCTGCCGATGTTCTACTAGTTGTCGACTTAATCTAGGCATCTCATACTATTCCTAGGCAAAACAATCTCTATAATTCCTAAGTATTTGAACCAACTTGTTTTGTATTCCACACCTAGCTTTGCACTTACAAAAGTTGGTCTTTTTCTATCGCCTTCTCCTATATCGATTTCTTCAAGCATATCGGTAGAAGTGAAACCTTGACCCAATTTTTCGTCTTGGAAATCTTCGATGGCTTCACAAGAATTTATCACATGCCGATAACTCCTTACTTTGTCTTGCAACACTTTAATCATTTCTGACCCCATCTTCTTAGGACTTCACTTGCCCGATCAAATGTGCCTGGCTTAACACTGATCGGCATCAACCCTGACTTACCAATGTCTAATGTCTTACCCGATATGCACTCCGCTTCTTCATGCGGCCAATTCGCATCGGAACTAGCCATGGCAATATAAGCCGATGTATCGCCTGAAACGACCTCAACTTCATCTCCGTTCCATTGTACAAGGAGCTGGTGCATGGTTGATGGTATACAGCAATTAGCATGTATCTAGTCTCGTCCAAGGAGCACACTGTAATTTCCTTTTGCCTCAATCACAAAAAATGCGGTCGGCAAAGTTTAGTTGCCGACGGTTAGCTCCGTAACCATTACTCCTTTTGCTTCAGTAGGGTCACCTGTGAAATCATTTAGTACCATATTTGTCTTTATCAGATCTTCATCGGTTTTGCCCAACTTTTTGCAGGTAGTGAGCGGCATCAGGTTCACAGTAGCTCCTCCGTCTACTAACATCCTAGATATCCGCTTTCCGTTGATATACCCTTTTAAGTACAACGGCTTTAAATGCCGATGAGGATCTTGTGGTTTTTCAAACACCGCGTCCTGTGCACCCAAGCATAGTTGAGCGAACGTATCTTTAGCCGATTCGGATTTGATTCTGAACTCGGCTGGTAAAGTAAAGACCATGTTGATATCCGTGGGAGGAGTATCGTCGCGGATCATTGGCGAAAGCAAATCGTCTGAGGAATCCGACTCATCATCAGCCTGCTCTTTTCTCCTCCATTCCTTTTTGACAGGTTTCATCGGCCATAATTCGTTGAATGTTTCATCTCTTTATTTTTCCTCTTCAGCCTCCCTTATTTCCTGCGTTCTTAAGTGCTGAAGCCGTCTGCGTTGAGATCGGCTAAGTCCTGTCGGGCACCACCTAGGCTTGGGTTCAATTGGTTTGCGAATTTTACCAGCCAGATTCTCCATAGGCTTAACCTTTTCGTCTTGGTCCAGCGTACCCAACCTCTCTTTTATCGGCTTTTTATGCCCTGATTATGTCCGATCCGACGTTGTATCAGACATCCACTCTCTTTGCCTTGGCCAATCCCTTTGTGGGTAATGTTCCATGGGGCATGATCTTGGGGAAGGCAATACCACGCCCTTTCCCAACAACATTGCCAAAAACGGGCATCTTTGATGGGCACTTTCTATGTTATCTGGCCGATACAAATTATCTGGCTGAAACACGTTGTTTGGCCGATGCACATCATCTGGCCGGCGAAATTGCCGCTTTTGCCGATGGCTTATCCTTTCATATTTCTCAAGCAATTGGGTGAAAGTTGGTTTAGGCTTGAATACTGGTTTCCGAGGTAGAGACCGATCGGCTTTGTACCATCGCCCGACCTGTAATTCTCCTTTTGGCTTGACTGTCCTTGAATTTTTTCCATCTTGGTCGGCTTCTATTTGCAGTGAGCCGATTGTTATTTTCAGCGTTTCTCCTTTCGAACTAGACTGTATGTCGACTTGCCGCGTGGTTTTGGGTCTTTCATTGACAATGTCCTTTCCTTTGCCGGAGCATTGAACCATGTTTATTGGGAAAGGATTAACGTCAACTTCCATGGCCGGTTCTTCTGCAAATTTGAGTCGACCGTCTTCAATGGCTGCTTGTATCTGTTGCCGAAAGATGTTGCAGTCATTAGTATTATGAGAAAAAGAATGATGCCACTTAAAATATCGTCGCTTTTTAATTTCATTGGCCGATGGTATGGTATGCCCTTCTGATAATCGTATCAACTTTTCTGGTAATAACATATCGAATATGCGGTCACACTTGGACACGTCAAAAGCGTACTTAACCTCCGACTTACTCCTCGTCGGCTTGAGCCATGAACAGACAAGTGGTTTCTTGGAACCCTTTACCCATTCGACTATAGTCAACCATGTTTACTTTGGCCTTATTCTTGCCATTGTCGTTTAGCCTAATTTTATCTTTGAATTCTTTACTTAAATATCGGCTTTCCTGTGCCGATACACGATGAAACAGATGACTTAAATCAGTAAACTCCTGTCCAGCAAGTTTTTCCTTAAGTGGGAGAATCAGCCCTTGAAATGCTAAATCGGCTAGTTGGTTATCAGGCAATACTACACTGAAGCATCGATTTCGCACTTCTCTAAACCTTCTAATATAATCAGAGGCCGATTCACCAAATTTTTGCCGGACAGCGCTTAGGTCTAAAATCCTTAATTCTAGACTGCCAGAGAAAAAGTATTCATGAAATCGGCTCTCTAAATCGTTCCAAAAATGGACCGAATTTGGAGGTAGATTTGTAAACCAAGTAAAAGCAGTTCCCGATAATGACGGAGGAAAGAGTCTAATTTTTAACCCGTCGGACTGAGCTGCTTCGCCACACTGGGCGACAAACCGTCCAACATGTTCCAAAGTGGTGATCGAATCATCCCCTGAAAATTTTGCAAAATCGGGAATCCTGAAATTATGGGGATATGGCATGCGGTCGATATAATCCGGGTACGACTTTCTATAACCGATCGTTTTTCCTTTGGGCTGTAAACCGAATTGATCTCTCAAGACCATAGAAATCTGATCTGCCCAATTAACGCTATTGGCCAATGTAGCACCAGGGTTCGGCCAATTCTGATGAATAGCATCCTGCCCCCCGAGTGCAAACTCGGTTGGTTGGCTCGTCCTAACCGATGAATACTGGTGTTGCCATGGTTCGTATCCATCGGCTCTGGCAGCCGGGACTTCGGGCAATGGAACAAACGGCTCTGCATATGAAACTACCTTATGTGGGATCGGATTTCTGAGTTGAACTGGTCCTTGAGGTCTATAGTTTCTATCCGATTCAATCGGTTGAGAAGCCGACTGGACGTAGGAAGTTCCTGACGCCAATGGATCTAACTTTGCAGCGTCGGTATATGCATGGTGGTGAGTGACTGTACTCGGGCGGGGAATTGTTGGTGCCAACACAGTGGGTTGAGTCGGCATTAGTGAGGGTGTGGGTGCCGATGCTTTTATTGTGTTGGCATTTGGTGCCACAGAGTATACTGGATATGTTGGAAGTGGTTGTAATGGATCTAGCAATCCTCCAGATGTTACCAACTCCTGCGCGATCGTTTTTACGCTATTTTCTATCATCGGCTTTAAGGTTGTAACCAAAGCCGATGACTGATTGATTAAAGCATGATGCACAAATTGCTCAATCATAACAGATAATTCAACTTGAGCCGGCATATATCGGCTTACCGGATTTGATGCGACGCCAACTTCACCAAGGGGATTCAGCGTTGGAAGCGTCATCTTCTGCGTGACCCCTCTTCGGGTTTTTTGACAACAACCCAACATTAATTCCTCCAAAGCAGCTTTCCGATCTTCAATCTCCTTACGCTGCTCCGGAGTCAAATCGTCCAAAGTCGGGACGATTATAGCATCAGTATTGACGTCGGCTGGCGCGACGGACTTGCCTGCAATCATCTTCTTGATTGTTGTCCCACCGGGCGTGCCAAAAATGTGTTGGCACCAAAAACGTGACGTAGGGTTTTTGGCTCGCAACACACCAAACGAACACCGGATTCAAGTGCGAGGCGTGCCAATCGATTTGACCCTGCAATCGATAAGGAAAGTATTGTAAAATTCAACTAAAGCCGATTTTAGAGACGAATCGGCTAAGGTAGAATCAGCCAAAGGCCGATTGAGAGGTAAGCAGATTAGTCGATTAAGACTAATCAGAAGGGTAAAGATAGATCGATTCTGAAAAGGCGATGCACAATAAGATAGAACAAATCAAATCTGAAGAAATCGAGGACGATCAAACAATCGGTGATACACAACTTTATTTGATCGATATCGACTTACAAAAGGGAATTACAAGACTAAAAGACTAAAAGTTACAAGAAACGAAAAACTGATAGATGTGATTTTTTGTTGTCTCCCATTTTCAAGCAGCCCTGGCACGCCTTATATACCCGTCAACCGATAAGAGTCCTTTTCAGTCACGGTAATATAATCCGAGTCGGCTATAGTTTCCTAATTGGACTCTTGTTTCCAAATACTTGCCGCACGTTATCCAATCTTCCCAAAGATGCTCCGTGCACTATCCAAACTTGTACGATTCTGCCGATCTTTCTTGAGATTTCCAAAATCTGATGCAAACAGATACATAGACAGATCTCTTCTTGTTCTTCCTGTTCGGCATGGCGTTTAATTTGTCACGCCGTCATTGTCTTGTATATACGGATCGGCATTTGTTATACTAGGAAATTTTTCATGGCGTACGCCGCGTGGCGTTTTAAAGAGAAATTTTTTTTTTTTGTGTTCTATTTTTAAATCGTCGAAATAATGGCGAAATGGCCAAAGGATAAAATTTTGCGGTACACGCAAGTGGGTGTCGTTCGAAGGAATTTTTTTTTTGACGTTCTATTTTTAAATCGTCGAACGAGGAAAAAATAGAGATAAATTTGTAGAAATATCTCATTCGACAATTATTTGGAAAATATTAGAGATGAAATTTGGAAAACCACGGCGGGGAAAAAGTCTAGAGGGAAAAGGGTGAAAAATTATTAGAGATGACAACCTTCTTTTGCTGAGTCTAACACTCTACGCGTTCGCCGAGTAATAATAGTTGTTCTAAAAAATATCAGAGATCGAGATGGGAAATCAAGGTGGGAAAAAGTCTAGAGATAGAGATGCACAAATACTTTCGGTAGCGAAAACATTTTTTCCGGGGAACAACGGAGAATTTTTCGCAGCGTACACGCCTCGCGTGGCGTTTTTTGTAGAAAAAATTCTTTTTTTTTGTGGCGTTTTATTTTTTAAATCGTCGAAATAATGAGCGAAACGGCTGAAAGGATACAAAATTTTTCGCGGCATAACACGTCGTGTGTGTCGTTTTTTTGAAGGAAAATTTTCTTTTTTTCGGCGGCGTTTAATTTTTTAAATCGTCGAAGTAATGAGCGAAACGGGGAAAAAATAGAGAGATAGAGTTGTAGAAATATCTCATTCGATGAATTATTTGGAAAATATTGGAGACCGAACTGGAAAACCACAGCGGGGAAAAAGTCTAGTGGGAAAAGGGTGAAAAATCATTAGAGATGACAACATTCTTTTGTCGAGTTTAACACTCTATGCGTTCGCCGAGTAATAATACATGTTTTAAAAAATATTAGAGACTCGCAGCGTAACATGTCGCGGCGTGTCGCTTTTTTTTTCAGGGAAAACTTCGTTTTTTATGGCGGTTTATTTTTTAAATCGTCGAATTAATGAGCGAAGCGGGGAAAAAACAGAGAGATAGAGCTCTTTCGACGAATTACTTGGAAAATATTGGAGACCAATTTGGAAAACATGGCGAGGAAAAAGTCTAGAGGGAAAAGGGTGAAAAATTATTAGAGATGACAACCTTCTTTTCTTTGAGTCTAACACTCTACTGGCTGTTCACGAGTAATAATAGATGTTCTAAAAATATCGAGAGATCGAGATGGGAAATCGAGGTGGGAAAAAGTCTAGAGATAGAGATGCACAAATATTTCCTGGTGATAAAACATTTTTTAGGAAAAAGCGGAGAAAGGACCTAAGCGTAAGCGAGGACACAATGTTACGTTTTGGACCTCATTCGCTATCTGAAAAATTAGAAAAGGGTGCATTGTGATTTGAATTTAAAGTTTTCCGTAAAATGGCGTAACGAGGATCGAACGCAATTTAGCGAAAAAAATCTTCCTCTCACGAGAATATCGCGAAGGACCTATTCGTAATTTGTAAAAGGACTAAATCGCGAAAATATTTTTAAACCCGCAAGCCGGTCGAGCTCGAGCAGCTGCCCGCTCGGGTCAAAAGCGGCGTGGAGGCCGGAGCTCTTCAATCTATAATAAAGGTAGTATGTGCAGCACAGCAAGTATCTAAATCTAATTAAATTGGCAGTGATTCCAACCAATGCAAGAAAAGAAGTACAGACCAATATATGAAAGAAAAGAAGTATCAGGAAAGATAAAGGACAAGATCGAATCTACAAGCAAAAGGTCTTTTGATTCAGGCAAAAAAGGAGGCACTTTAAAAGACCCAAAGAGAACACCAAAAACGGCCAAAACTGGATAACGCTCCCTCGCTATCGAGCTGACTGTAATCCAACGACACTTCTCCATGCACGCATGGTATGGCATGGCCGCATGGGGATGCTTTAGTTTGGGGACGTTTGTCACTGCAGAGATGCACGGTCGTCAACTATTCCTTTAGTTTGTATCCGGTGTGATGATAAAGTGGTGAGGTGATCCTGGATCAGATCACCAGCGAAATCAAGTAACAATGTCGTTATAGTAGCAAAGGTAGAAGAGTTTGTCTCTCTAAAGTCAAATGTAATTCACTTGGAATCAATAGAGTTGAAGAGCCGAAAGGTGACGATCTATCTGCAGTTCTGCACCAACCACACCGTCATATCTACAATATATGGTGCAGAAGCGCAAAATTGCAAATACTATTTTACTTACGTCCTAAAATCTTGACTATCAATAAATTTAAAACTATCTAAATTAGCTAATTATACTATCTATAATATTATTTGATTTGTCGCTAAACTGGTTTCATAATATTATAATTTTATTACTATATTTTAATGCCAAGTTATAAAAATATATGTCAAAGTCGAACATTAAAGGCCATGAAAAATAAAAGAAAACATCAAGTCAAAAATGATAGGATAAAAATAACATGAGCACTCGAGATCGAGTACTAGCTACAGTGGAGGAGCTACTTTATGCCATCCAAGCAACACAGACACTTGTCCGGGCTCGTCAGCGAATCACGGCTGATAAATCCAGTTAAGTCTCACTGTCGAACCGGGCGTTTCTCAAATCATAGTTTGGCTTGTTCAAACACCGAATTTTTTTTCATATTTTAATGAGAATGAAATCTATTTAAAACCCTCATCGGAAATGGCCTTATTGACACGGTCACACAGAAACAGGGCAGCACAAATAAATAAACCCTCCCCAGTGACAGTCCCAGCACATTGGCTTCCAAAACGCTTGAGGCAGCCAAACCGAACCGAAAGGGCACGCCCACACACTCGGAAAGAACCATGCAGCACGCCGCAGCCACCGAGCTTCTCATCCTCCTCTTCATCTCCGTTTCATCCGCACTGATCACCTCCCACGCTTCATCCCTACGCTTCCACTACATCAACCCTCTCAACTTCACCACGACGGCTACCCCCACCTCGTCGCCGCCCTCCTCTCCTCACCGCAACCGCAATCCTTCGCTTGCCTTACTGCACCGCGACGCCATCTCCGGCACGACGTACCAGTCGCACCGCCACGCCGTGCTCGGTCTCGTAGCCCGCGACAATGCCCGGGAAGAGTACCTCGTCCGGCGCCTGTCGTCGACGTACATGCCGACGGACATCGGTTCGGAGGTGGTGTCCGGCCTCGCCGAGGGCAGCGGCGAGTACTTCGTCCGGGTCGGCGTCGGCTCGCCGCCCACGGAGCAGTACCTTGTCGTGGACTCTGGGAGCGACGTCATCTGGGTGCAGTGCCGCCCGTGCGCGGAGTGCTACGAGCAGGCCGACCCGCTCTTCGACCCCGCCGCGTCGGCGTCCTTCTCCGGCGTGTCGTGCGGTTCGGCCATCTGCCGGATGCTGCCCGGCTCCGGCTGCGGCGACTCGGACATGTGCGACTACGATGCAGAGTACGTGGACGCGTCGTACTCCAAGGGCGTGCTTGCGCTCGAGACGCTCACGTTCGGGGGCACGGCGGTGCAGGGCGTCGCCATCGGCTGCGGCCACCGAAACCGCGGGCTCTTCGTCGGAGCCGCTGGGTTGCTCGGCCTCTGCTGGGGCCCCATGTCCCTCGTCGGACAACTCGGTGGCGCCGCCGGTGGCGCGTTCAGCTACTGCCTCACGAGTCGCGGACCCGGCTCCAACGCCAGCGCCGGGTCGCTTGTCCTCGGCCGGACCGAGGCCGTCCCGGCGGGCGCCGTGTGGGTGCCGCTCGTGCGCAACGCGCAGGCGCCGAGCTTCTACTACGTCGGCCTCACGGGGATCGGCGTCGGGGGCGAGAAGCTTCCATTGCAGGACGGCCTGTTCCAGCTCACCGAGGACGGCGACGGCGGCGTCGTGATGGACACCGGCACAGCCGTGACGCGGTTGCCGCAGGAGGCGTACGCGGCGCTGCGCGACGCGTTCACGGACGCCGTGGGCAGTCTCCCGCGTGCGCCGGCCGTGTCGCTGTTCGACACGTGCTACGACCTGAGCGGGTACGCGAGCGTGCGTGTGCCGACCGTGTCGTTCTACTTCGACGAGGGCGCCATCCTGACGCTGCCGGCGAGGAACCTGCTGGTCGAGGTGGGCGGCGGCGTGTACTGCCTGGCGTTCGCGCCGTCGCCGTCGGGCCTGTCCATCTTGGGCAACATACAGCAGGAAGGGATACAGATCACCATCGACTCGGCAAATGGCTTCGTTGGGTTCGGACCCAATACGTGCTAGAAGCCTATAATAGATAGTGCTAATATCATCTAATTTACTACTGCTATATAGTACAGGAGGCTTTTATTATTCTTGAAAATTCGGTAGCTCGGATAATATCTCAATATAAATTTTGATATCTTTTAAAAATAATAAAAAAAGCCTCATAGTATATATATACTCTTGTTGTGACGTATATGTGCTTGCTAATGGTCAATTCTCAATTCGATCAATGTATATTTATTTAATGAACCATGGTAGTCCATTCAATAGTAATTTCATTTGGAAACTAAAGATTCCTTTGAAAATTAAGATTTTCCTTTGGTATGTTCAGCAAGGTGTGATCTTAACGAAAGATAACATTGCTAAAAGAAATTGGACCGAGTCATCTTGTGTTGTTTTGTAATAGCAATGAAACAATCAAGCACTTGTTCATTGATTGGAAGAAGATGCCAAAAATATTTGGAGAATTATTCACATTGTTATTAGTTAAAAGCACCAAGATCTATTTCGCATATGTTTGATCTTTGGTTGCAATGTTTTGAAAAGATGGAGAAACGATTGATTTTTGCAAGGGTTGCAGCTTCTCTTTATGGGCTATTTGGTGCACTCAAGCAATGATTTACTCTTTAGCAAAACAAACAATATATTTGTTTTGTTTGCGTGCTATCTTCTTGGGGGACATATGTGGTTGAGATTTTGATATAACAATCAGAGATGAGAACTTGTGCGGAGACCTAAAACGATTTTTAGTAGAGCTCTGGAAGTCGTCTGCATTGCAAATATTTGTTAAGAATGGATGGCAAAATAATAATAGACTTTGTATTTGATATTTAACTTTAGCTATCTTTTGTCCTTTGTTTGGAGAACGGATATAAAGTTATGACCTTCACAAACTAATTGCTAGCTGAATACTTTGTACTTTGGGTCGATATGCTTTATGCGTGGCCCACCCAGAGACCGATTCACTCCCTTTATCTAAAAAAATGTGCTTGCAAATGTAGGCATATACGGAATGGGACTGTAACATACACTGTATATACGTATAGAGATACTAAGGGCCTGTTTGTTTCAGCTTTGGATTTTCTAAAAGCTGATTCTGGATTGTAATTGTAGAGAAGTTGGTTCTCCAAAAGCTGGAATTCAAAAGCATATATGAAGTGGATTGTGGATTTTAGTGTATATGGGTGGGTTGGACTGTGAGAATCGGATTCTAGAATCAGGTTGTTTGTTTCTGATTCTGCTTTTAGGGTCAGAATCCAAAATCAAAAGCTAAAATAAACAGGGCCTAAGAGTCTATCAGAGAGACTGTAAATGGCAAGTGTGCTTTCCTTGATGTTAGGAAGGTCAAGGTCCTGAAGTTTGGAGCTGCTATTATGTCTGTTCAACCTCAAACCAACACAGTGGAAGAACAGGAACATGCAATTAGCAATAGTTGCATGCAAGACCAAAGATAGATTATGCCATTCTGTTAAGCACCTTGTATTTGCACATGTGTAATGAACTAATGACTAGCTCAGGAGTCAGGACTCACCTTGTACTCTCGTTCCTGAGGTGTATTGGTCAGAGATCCTCTGCGGTACTGTAGAGGATACGGGTGATGCTACCATGACCAGCACTGCAGTTGGAAAAGAAGTAGCGTTTGCGATTGCAGCGTATACATCATGGAAGCCACTGCAGACCATGTACCCTTCGCTTGTGTAAGGGATGATGTCCTGGACCAATAATGTAGCACCTCAGCTTAATTTCACCATTCAATTTGGCAAGCGCAGAAGTGGAGACAGCGCAAGCAGTCATTCGCTACAGAAAACGATCCACACATAAGTTCACTCCCAACATTTCCTGCATACTTCAACTGCAACGTTAGGGAAAAGCTTAACAAAGTAAGACCAGTTTCAGTCACATCCACATGGTCGCATGGATATTCAAAGCACCTGCTTGTCAGCACTGGGAAGTACGTAAGAACTAAGAACTCGAGCTACAAGCCACGCATCTACAATAGCAACAGCGACATGTAAACACGATGTTCATATATTGCACTTGCTTTAATCTAAAGACACCTTATCTATAGTTTAGTACAAAGGAGGCAGCACAAGCTTCATCCAAGTCAATCTATTTGACAGAAACTTAAGGTTGCAGGCCGGTTCACGATTGGATTGAAACAGAAAGGACGTTCAAAGCAACCGCATTGATCGCTTTGTGCTGAACAACATTACCGTGCAAGCCTCACTTTATGCAGGCTTTGTCACCATGACTAAAGTTCAAGCCTCAGCAAAGTAAAAGTTCAATATCACACCAGGTCAATTGTATCCTTTTAGTTCGAGATCAAGAGAGAGAGAGAGAGTACAACTTATCTCAGTTTATCCATCTTTTCTTGCCTTATCCCTCCGAGGCTAGCTTAATCATAACTGCAGGAAGATAGAATAGCTACAATACTTGATATATATTGATTTAGCCTGGACGTGGAATAGAAGTATGCTGCAACTATTATTTTTTAATTATGCCAATCGGGTCTTGAACTCGAGACCTCTTGGCTCTGATACCATATTGAGTTACATGCACCAACCAGTTCACCCGAAAGTTTAAGCTGATGAGGAAAGGTGGGCAATGCACTTATACTTCAACAAGTAGTAGAGTTATTTGCCGTGGAGATAGTCGTCGAAGTAGGATTGCCAATGATGAAGAGTGGCACAATTGACGAAGAAGTCATGGGGGGTCGTTGTAGACGTCAATGTTGGGATTGTCACAGTCAAGGAAGATCACCGTAATCGAGGCAACATAGATCAACCATTGGTGTCAAGGGAGAAACAGGAACAAGAGGACTCAGCAGTAGTGGCAGTGCGTAAATCGGTGTAAGGTAGAGGGTCGTGCAGCACAGCAATTGCCAGAGTAGATGATAGTGCACGCATACAACCAGTTAGCTGGATGTCACTATGCCGATTTTGTCCACGGCAAATCCCCGTCGTTTCTGTCGAAAAACGTAAAAAAAAAAGAAGCCGAAAGTTCCAGCGAACTGGAACCGCTAGAACTTACTGTGCGTGTGAGTTCCAGCGGTTCTAGACCGCTGGAGGTACTATAACGCCGAGAAATTTTTAAAAAAGCATAAAAAAAATCGGAACTAGTGGACTGGATCCGCTGGAGGTAATAAAAATTTTTAAATAATTTCCAGCTGATTTGGTCCACTGGATTTGGCCTTAAAAAATTTTACTGCGGACTGGGTTCGCTGGAAGTTATTATAGGGGCTATTTCTGTGATTTCATCTGGTGCACGGCTATTTACGGAAAAAAATCGGCAAATGAGGCCAAAACAGTAAAAAAATTCTCCTGAGGAAGGCGCACAATGGAATTTGGTGATGGCTAAGAACAGGCCTAGATGCGAACCAGCTTTGATACCATGTAGGTAGATAGAATAGCCAGAATAACTGATGTATATTGCTTGAGCCTGTGAGGGCATATATATATAGAGAGTACAACATGACTTGAAGAATCTACTAGAGATATGGAAGGAACCGTATCGGATATAAATCATCCTAATTGATTCTATTGGGAAGGATTAGAGTAGGATTTGAGGTAGAATCAAGGAGGATTTCAAAGGAAAAAAGAAGATACAATGAGTAGAGTATGGGATAGAAGAAGAGTAATACTTAGCTTTTTGTTCAGTCTCCCCTCTCTGTTTGCCTTCACAGCTTCCTTTATAGCGCACACTTTGACAACTAAGAGCCATAACCCAGCGTATAACATTGTTGCAACCCAAATCTAACAGTTCATGACACCTTTGCCCCCGGGTGGTTTTTTTGGGGCTAACGTGCTTCCATGCCTTCCTTCTTTTAATGATATCATAACCAATATAAATTTACCTTCAGAT